>MDKI01132158.1:0-15949 GCA_005239505.1 Nicotiana paniculata
AGAGCCATCCTGCTCACATAACATCACCACTACGCGGGACCTCAACACATAGGAAATTATCAATCCATTTCACAACTCATACGGCACAATCATAATCACACCTGAATTTGACGAAGACGGAACAACATCTATTGTTCTAATACCTTTCCTTGAAAAGCGCTCTACTGAAATGAACATTCCTGGCTCTTACAGATCCTATAATCATATTTAAATCCATCCACAAGCATCGAGTCTACCTTGCTCGCACCAAACTAACCTATTAGTTCTTACCTGGGTCCATATTCACCCACTTTCTCTCATAATACACGAGAACAACCATCATCACCGGTAAAAACACCCCATAATCCATAATCAACCGAATCGAACACCCTCCAAGTGTAAATTCTCAAATACACAACATTGCACTTCTTTATACTCAGTCCAAATATTCAATCCATCAAGTGACTCCATGTCACACTTTATAAAATCTTTTTGCGGTCATGCTTCCACGACCTTCCACACAAGGCAACAAGTCTGCACATCCACCACTGGCCGTACTACGCTGTATGACCAATCAAGAACTCATAACCAGGGTACAAAGCCTCTTTCACGGAATCTCAATCTCAGGCACTGAAAATAACACCATCTTATACTGAACTTTCAAATCACTTTTCCTCGCTCTTCCGAGCTCATGACTTCCTTATTAACACTGAACCGCAAATCTCGATTCTTACCCCCAGTTACATACTGCTTACCACGCCCAACATGCCAGTATGAGGTAGCGCAATAATTCCATCATAACTTCTGAACCACCAATAGGGTGAACACTTCATCACATAGAAACCTTTTACTTAACTCAATTCAAGAGTACTATCTCAACACACGAGTGAATTCCCACAATTACTCGACATGCAACTCCTTAAGTAGTAGTCTAAACCACTATAACCCTTCCAGGATCCGCCTGTACCTGACAGGCCATAGCACTCAAATGCTCCCACATGGAATCCGTTACGACAGCCGACAAGCCCCGCACACACTGGCACAAGCCACATGCATAACTTAATCACATCAAAGGAACTGATCACTGCCGCAAATGTGCCATTTTGTCCATGGATAATCAATCTATCTTCTTTTAATCATCTTTAATTGCCTCAGGAATAATAGCAACTTCCTTCAACCCATAGCAAACTCAACCCTCACTCATCCCGAGTGACCTTGATTCACGAGACTATGCTGCCTAAATCCCGCAACCCGTCTCATACCCTTCTGATAATCTTTCTACAATTCGGAGTTTATTCCTTTCGCTCCTACAATACTATCTTGCATGTTGAAACATATCATAGAACATCCCAACCATCCTCCTTTTTCTCAGAAATTACTCTGCAAAAGCTCGATTCTCGATCATATTGCTGCGTGAAATCCTTAAACGTCGTATTCTTAACTTTGAATCCACTAGGACCGCTATTGGGAGTCACCCACTCCAACTGGCCCCGAATACAATCAACTCCAAGGCTCTTCTAGCACAGGAACACCCCTTTCAAGGAAACACGTGACTGAGTCACTATCCTTACAACTCACCTATGCCTTAGGAAAAATTCTGAATCTTCCCAAGCCCAACCCTGGCCCGACAGGGCCTACTCTTGCACATATTCATCAGATTCTACACACAATCTCTATTTTTCTCCTTTCCCTTAGTTGAAATAACTTGCTAACACACCGACAATCCGCGACCCTATGCGAAGACAACCCTACAACCCACTGCAGATAGCGGGACTCCCCCACTTAGCCCGAAGCTACTCCTTGCACCACTCTAGACCCTACTGAGATCCTTTCTCCTTTGATAACGCGATCTCTCTCAACCAATCCGTCCAACTCTTCCAGATCCTCTTGCTAGCCTCCTAAATACTCAGATTCTCTAGCATCATTCACACATTCTACCTCCTACCGACTAGCCACTAGAACTCCTCATAGAGACCTGCCAACCCCGTCATCGCTAACCTTATCAGAGAAGACAACCCACATGTGGAAATTACTCACGGACACCTTCCAACTATGCTGAAATGCACACTCTTTGCGACTTCAATATCCCATCCTACACCCTGATTCATTTACCAACTTTACTAGTCTGTCCGCTCCTCATGGAAATCCATTAAATGTGCGACAATATCCTCAAATTCCAAGTTATGTTGCCGCTCCCCCACTTTGCGACTGCTCGACTTCAGCTTCTTACACCTGGCCTCCCAGAAAGGGAACCACCGCCTAGCCTCACTTCAGGATCATTCTCTGTAGCTCTCAAACCAGCAGATCACCACGACTTCACACTCTCCGAAGATCATATTTCTCTAGCTTCCTTCATTATCAACACTTATACGGTACTGAACCACCGCACCTCACGATCTCCGTCAACCACATTCTTCAATACTTCTTCTCAATACTCTGACCCCACGCAACCGAAGAAACCATAGCACCGCCAAACTTAACACATTCCATTCGATCAATGACGACGACTACACGTCATAGGTGCATGTCCCACCTCACTTGAAGACACCAAGTCTTACTACTTTATCAAACCCAACCGGATCATTCATAACCCAAATGCCTTTCCTCTGCCGGCACTAGAATACCGAAATCTCAAAATCACACTCTGAGAAGACCTCCCTTCAAACCATTCATCATCCCCAACATACGGGCAAGCATTCTATCATCATAACGACATCACACAATAACCAATCGCAAGCATCATCACTACCTGAGCATAGACTTAAGGCTCCCAGAAACACAGCTACTAAGCTGAAATGACATATTACCCTTTTGCAGGGTCATAACAACAACCCCAACCAATTACACATGGAAGCATCTCGAATTACATTCGTAGCACCATTTCAATTCCTCAAACTCCTGATTCGTAGCAAGCGCTTCGTGACGCGTAAGATTGAGTAGGAATGAACATAGGCATAAGCCTCAAAGGAATCAACTCGCACGATCAGGAATCAATAAGGGAAGTACTCCTAACATCCTTGTAGCCTCTCAAAGATAAGTACAGACGTCTCAGTACCGATCCGCAAGACTCTACTAGACTTGATCATGACTCGTGAGACCTACGGGAACCTAGCGCTCTGATACCATGTTGTCACGACCCAAAATCCCTAAGGTCATAACGGCACCGGACATCAATGTCAGGCAAGCCAAATAATTAATTAATTGAAATAACTTTCCGATTTTAACATTTATGAAAATATTTCCTTTCACTTTATTACTTAATAACCAAATAAAAATCTGTTAATTAGGAACAATGGTTTGAATACTACACTTTAACAATTATAACCCAACACATATCCCAAAACCCGGTGTCACAAGTACATGAGAAAATTCTAAGAATTTATACAATCATTACAAAGCCTGTCCAAAATACAACTGGACAAGGAAATTTAAAATGAAATAAATACAGTATGAAGGAGACTCTGTCAGCTGCAGATCGCCTCCGGATGATGCAGCTCGCCTAAGTCTCCGAATCCTCCACATTACTATGAAAGTACTTGTGCAATAAAATGCACATCAAGTGTAGCATGAGTACAAAAACAACGTGTACTCAATAAGTCACCTGCCTAACCTCAGAGAGGTAGTGACGAGAGGTCAAATTAGACACTTACTAAAGGTCAATTTAGAATATTTAGGTATGACACTAAGCATGATTTATCATAGGCAATTTATAAAAACAGGATTTAAATATCTTTCAACTCCGTTCATGTTTAACACTTTATATCTTCGTCGTATTAACACAATTAATCAACATGGGTGATTTAATCAAATACAATTAATCGACGGAAAGGAACAACTTCTTCCAAAATATTTTTTAATAACTTTAAATCTCTGTCATTTCAATTGATAATTTAATATTTCAGGCCAGTAATCAGGCAATAATCATAGCAACTACGCAGCAAATATCATGTGCAAGCAATGTAGAGGGTCGAACGGTGCGTCCCAACAATAATAAATTGTGCACTACCGAAGAGTCGAACGGCTCGAACCATAGATGCATCTATCTGCCCCGCTCGCGAATCGATCATGCAACGCGGTAAAAAAAAAAATAAGGCTAGCCTGCTCGCGAATCATACCTGCGACTCAGGTGCTCGTATGAATACACACAAATATAGGGTCATCCTGCTCGCGAGTCATACATGCGACTCAGACACCCAAAGTTACACATATCCACATAATAAATCCGTATTTTATCAAGAAAATAGTTTTTTTTCTAGGAAAGTGGTAAAACTCCTTCTTAAGGAACATGAAATATAGTTTTTAAATCTTTGTTTAGAAACTCATTTGTCAAGTCTAATGATATTCCATAATACAACCCTACCAGGTACACAATTATCCACAGAGGAAATCGATTCTCTTTCTAGAAGATTAACAAAATGAACTCTAGTCTTTTTTTAGATATTGAATTATGATTTCGATTATATTAGTAGTTTAATATTGCAGGCAGGATTACAAGTACACACATAAGGCATGCTAGTGGGTCCTAGGCTACCCGGACATGGCATAAAAGTAGCTACGCACGGACTCCCGTCACCTCGTGTGTACGTAGCCCCCGAAGATAATAGCATGTACTTAATTAATTCACCTAGGGGGACAACTCCCCCTCACAAAGTTAGAAAGGAGACTTACCTCGCTCCAAAATTCCAATATTGTCTTCCAAGCCCCTCCGATGACTCCAACGGACGCACAACGCTCCGAAACTACCACATAACGGTAAAGAAATGAAAATTCATCCTAATACTCACAAAAATTTAAATTATGTACTTTCCCAACCCTGCTTGGAGAAATAACCAAAATGCCGTCGGGCCCACGTGCCCGAAAATCCGAAATTCGCGAAGATACATTCTACCCATAGCTCTACTAGTTCAATCATACCATTAACTCTACATTCCATGCTCAAATTTGTGGCTAAATTCAAATTTTACATTTTCTAGGTTTCTTCAAAAAATAATTCCCAAATTCCTACCAATTTCTATGCCTAATCCATGCATATAATCTTGTATTTATCTTACAAACGGAAGGAATTTACTTACCTTGATGGCTGACGAAAATCCCCCTTAAAATGCTCTCCAAAATCGCCCATGACAAATGAAAAATGGGTGAGAAATGAAAAAAACCCGACTTTAAAACATTCTGCCCAAGCCTCCTTTCGCACCTGCGGTCCAATAGCCGCTCCTGCGGCTCCGCACCTATGGAAATTCCATCGCATGTGCGGCTCTGAATCAACCCAGCATCTCTCGCTTCTGCGGTCCCTTCTTCGCACCTACGCTTCTGCAGGTGCGACCCATCTTCCGCACATGCGACCTCCTCAGCTCCAGCCCAAAACTCGCACCTACGGCGCCCTTAGCCGCACCCACGGCTATGGAAATTATGAAATTATCGACTCTATCTTGAGGTCAAAATGGAAGTATTACCATATATCTCCATTTCTCTTATAGAAGTTTTATATATTCTCTTTTTGTATGCTTTATGCGTGTAAGTCTTTTTCTTTTGGTTCCAAGTTTCAAACAAAGATTAATTTCAAAACTACATTTCTATGGTGTTTGATTGAGAACCAACTACATTGGTACTTTAGATTTTCTTTTTTTTTTGGTCATCATTTTTGTCTCAATGAATTTACCTTATGCATTGACATAGTTAATTTTGATTCCAAGTTTCAAATTAATGTAAGATTAATACCAAAACTATATTTTATGATGTTTAGTTACAGAATCAACTAAGTTAGTGTCGGGTTTAGTGACGAGAGTTGTGGTCTTATGGGAACTGATAAGTGGGGATTTGGACTGCTTATTAAGGGTGTCAAGTGGGTCGGTCCAGGATCGAGACCGGCCCGGGACAGCGGGCCAAATAGGCTTCTGGGCCTAAACGGGCCTAAACCGGTTAGAGCTGTATATGTGCGCCTGGTCCGAGCTTCTGGACCAGTTCTTCACTCTATAACCACTAGGCCCAGGACCTTTTGGGATCAGGACCGGATCGGACCTTGGCTGGCCCAAACAGTCCTAACGGTCGAAATTCATAATAAAAAAAATTTTGCTGCCCTTTGAAAAATCTAGTTGTTGGCCTTGACACAATAGTCGTTGGCTATTTAGAAAATAGCTATTTAACTCCAAACTTTTTATAATTACACTTTTCCCTATTTTCAACTCCAAATACCCCCTCATTCTTTGATTTTTCGGACAAAATCATCAATTTCTCTCTAATTTTCTTCTATAATTGCTATTATTGCTTACTTTATTGTTACAAATTTGTGAAAATTTTGTGAAGTTGGTGAATTAAAGTCTTCAACGATAATCAATTTTCAACAAGTTGTTCGTCAATTCGGTATACTAGTTCCAACTCTTAAGTTTTAATATTATAGTTTTGTTTGTTTTATTTATTTTCTATTGCTTGATTAATTAAGATGGTTTCCTTAAAAAAATATTTATTAAAAATAAGGGAAAACCCAAACGTGGAGAATCTAGTGATCACTCTGTTCTTCCTCCACTTCCCCTTGCTCCCCGAAACAAACCCCATATCCGTCCCACACATGCTATTTTTGATAGAGATAATAGTTTATTACAATTTACTGAGAGCCAATTTTGCCATAATATTGGATCTCGTGAAGAATTAAATCATGAATTAATGAATAATCTTTATTCTAATCCAACTATTGATGAAAATGATGATGAGGAAATAGATTTTGATGAAACTCAACCGGATGATAATATATCCACTAGTCCTACTCCTGAAGTTAATCCAACTAGTGATAATCCAAATGATGCCCCATCTGATACTCCTGTTACTGCCCCTACTTTTCTAGACAACGTACCAAAAGGACAGAAACATCTCATGTTTGGCCATTTTTTTACTCAACTAATTCCAGAAAATAAGGCTAAGTGTAAAACTTGTGGCAAGGAGTTAGATTTTAAATATTTTACATCGGGGGGGGGGGGGGGGGGGGGGGGACAGGGGAATTTGGTTAGACACATATTGATACATCCTCAAGATAGAGTCAAATATCTTCGTCTGAAAGCTTTGTCCTAGGGGAAAAGTGTACCTACTTCTAGTCAGGCTGACTCTAGTACCGGGTCAAATCAATTTCAACCGGGAATTAACATTGTTACCGGTGGTATTTTATATTATGATCTAAAAAGAGATCGGGAAGAATTGACAAAAAACGATAACCGTTATGTGCTTACCCTATAGCTTTTCTCTAACTTTGTGCATTATATTAGAAAATTTTTAATCCTACTTATAAAGGTTTTCCTTGCACAACCGTAGAGAGTGATATTTATAAATATAAACATGAATATGAATAATATTTGCGTTATTTATTTACTCATATAAATTATCGTGTTGCTATTACAACTGATATTGGTAGAAGTGGTAACGACTGTGATTACCTTACTGTTACCAGTCATTGGATTGATGAGGATTGAATAATTCAAAAGCCCATTATTGCTTATAGAATAATTAATTCACATTGTTGATACCCAATTTTTTCCTCATATTTTAAATATGAATATATACTTTCAAATTGTGCATATGCATCATTTTGATTTATAGACATATGCAAGCATTTTTCATAATTTTCTATAATTTTAAAAAGGTTTTAAATCAATTTATTCCTATATTTTATTATATAAATACTCATTAATTGCATCACAAATTATTTTATAATGATTTTAGCATCTAATTTCACCATTTATACTCATATTTTTTTTTAAATATCTTTAACATTGTCACAATTGCATTTGTATTTTTTTAAGGCCAAACTTGCACATTTGCAACAATAGCCTATATGTACTTATAATTACTTTAATTATGCCAAAATAATCCTTTTATACTTTTTATAGTATTAAATAACTACTTTTACTTGTTTTATGCATAAATGATATTTTTTATTACTTATTTATCATTCTATACAAATTATTTATTAAGTAAATTAGGTATTTTAATAACAGCCCTTTTAAAACATTTATTCGGACCAACCCCAGCCCAATTACTTGAAATACACTAGCCCAACACCCCAGCCCAAATCAAATAACTCCTGACCTAATAAACTAGCCGATACCTGTTCTCTATACCCGACCCAACCCGTCTTTTAATCCTGGTTGTAGATCAACGGCCCCCGTTCACCCTTCCTTTTTTAATTAACCACCCTAACTCTAATCCCTCATTTCCCTAAACCCCGCCGCCCTCAAACTCTCTCTTCTTCTCCTCTTCTGAATCCCTAGCACCGTAATCCCATTTCCCATTCGATTCCAACCCAGATATGGAGTCAATCATCGATTCCCTTACCTTATTAACCCCTTCCCGCTATTGGTTATCCATTCATGGTGTTACATAATTGCACGCCTAACATGTCATATATATACATAATTGCATGCATAACTGTGTTAAAATCTCTGTTTACGCGTCTATGTACTATTACTTCTGGCTTACCTTAAATAATTTTATGAGTTTTCATTCCTTAATTAATTATATGCTTTCTTTGATTGATTATTTTCATATTTATGTGATCTAGTCTAGTGCGATTTAAACCCTCGCCTGTAACGACCCAGCCGGTCATTCCGAGAGTTTAGTCCTGTCTCCTCCATTTCTGCTTCATTTTTGTATGGTTCAGCTCTTTTATGTTGTGGTGGGTCAATTTGTTTGGGTCGGAGTGGTTATGGAGAGAAATGAGACACTTAGTCTCTTATGTTGGTGATTTAATTAGAAAAGTCAACCGGAAGTTGACTTATAGGTAAATGATCTCAGAATGTGGTTTTTATGGCTCGAATAGTTTCTTTAGGTGATCTGGGACTTAGGAGTGTACTCGAAATGTTATTCGGAGGTTCGGAATAGATTTAGGCTTGAATTGGCGAAATTGGATTTTTGGCGATTTCCGGTCGGCAGTGGAAAATTAGCTATCGGGGTCGGAATGGAATTTAGAAAGTTGGGATCGGTTCGTATTGTCATTTGGATGTGTGTACAAAATTTCAGGTTATTCGGACGTGGTTTGAGTGTTTTCGGCATCGTTGGCGAATTTCAAAAGTTTAGAAATCCTTAGGCTTGAATTATGGACTTATTTGGTGTTTTTATGTTGTTTTGGGTGTTCCGAGGGTTCGACTAAGTTCATGTGATCATATATGACTTGTGGGTGCCATTGGTTTTGGTCCTGAGGGCCTCGGGATGAGTTCGGATGGTTGACGGATGAGATTTTTGGCATTAGAGTTTACTGGTGTGAGGCTGC
Organism: Nicotiana paniculata; assembly: GCA_005239505.1. Classification (NCBI taxonomy): domain Eukaryota; kingdom Viridiplantae; phylum Streptophyta; class Magnoliopsida; order Solanales; family Solanaceae; genus Nicotiana; species Nicotiana paniculata. Next base: position 9,233 of record MDKI01132158.1, read on the forward strand.
TCTGTGATTCCGCAGATGCGGATGGGTGGCCGCAGGTGCGGTTTGGTCGTCGCAGGTGCATAATTTGGGATGGTTGAGGTTCATCGTAGATGCGGAAAAGTTACCGCGCCTGCGAGCCCGCAAGTGCGGCTGTATGGGCACATGTGCGAAAAAGGTAAAGTTAATGAAAAACCGCAGGTGCGCACCTGGGACTGCAGGTGCGGGTTCGCAGGTGTGAGGAAAAAGTCACAGATGCGGCAATCGCTGGCCAGAACCTATAAATAGATGCCTTCGCAAAATTTGGTCATTTTTCCTCCATTGTTGACGGATTTTGGAGCTTTGAGCTGTGATTTCAAGGGGGAATTTAAGTGTTTTTAGTGAGGTAAGCTACTTGGACCTTGTATCTCGTGTTTGTGGTAATTATCCCATTGTTTAATCATGTTTTAATCGAGAAATTTGGGAGATTACGGCTTGAAATTTGAGAGTATAAATTGGGGATTTTAGGGGCCATTTGGGGTCCGATTTTGATGTATTTGGTATGCATGAACTCATGAGAGCGTAAGGATTCTAGTTTTGTGGTTTTTATAGGAATCCAATTCATGGACCCGGGGGTCGGGTTTGGCCAAATTTCGGGATTTTTTTATGTAAATTGGTTATTTTCGACTGGGCTTTGTCCCTTTAGCATATTTTGATGATATGAATCTGTTTTTGAATAGATTCAGGGTGTTTGAGGCCGAGTCGAGTGGCAAGGGAATCGCGGAGTAGATTTTCATCCGGTTTGAGGTAAGTTATGATTGTAAATCTTGTCCTGAGGGTATGAAACCCCGGACTTCGCATTGTATCACTATTTTGGAGTGGCGCACATGCTAGATGACGAGTGTGTGGTGTACACCGTTGGGGGATTGTGACTTGGTCCATCCCGTGGCAACTTATAAGTTATGATTCGATTTCAAATCATAACATTTTAAGGAATATTACTATGTTTTGGGCTGAATGCCGTATTTGGGCTAAATGCCAAGTGTTTGGACCCCTTGGGGGGTTTTTACTACTATTTCCTCACTGTTTTGATTTGAAAGTTTCACTCAGTCATTATTTTACCTGTTTACTATTTATTTGAATTTAATTACTCCACTTTGATGCATATGAAAGATGTTTCGGGACGAGTTCTCTATTTTTACTTAAATGCCCGAGTGGCTTGTGAGGTTTATGACTGAGTGAGGCCGAGGGACTATGTTGTGAGGATATTATGGGATCGGGCTGCATGTCATAGCATATTACCCTGTTTACGATATATGAGAGGCCGAGAGCCTGAGTGATTATGCCACAAGATGGCTTGTTATAGCGTTTGGGTTGTAGGAGCCCTTTCGGAGTCTGTACACCCCCAGTGAGCGCATGTACCTACTGAGTGAGAGTTCGGAGTGACGAGTGATTGGGAGGCATGAGTGACTGTGAGGTTTCCCGAGGGGCTTATTCTGAGTGACTGTGAGGCATACTGAGTGACTGATTCCGAGTGATGTTATGCCCGAGGGACGGTTTATGAAATATATTTTGGCCCAAGAAGATATTGATGATTTTTGTCATTTTGACACTAAATTCTTCTTGAATTTCTATGGAAACTGTTGAAAAGTACAATTTCAAAGGATTTTTACCAAAATCGGCTTTTAAGCATTATGAATTGTCGTACCTACGATTTTGAAAGAAGAACTATAAATGTTGTGGATTTATGACTTGTATTTATGTGTTTCGTATTTTTCTCAGACTTTATTTACTCTCATTATTACTGAGTTGGCGTACTCACATTAATCCATGCACCTTGTGTGCAGATCGAGGCGTTAGGGCAGAGTGAGCTGATTATCTGTCCAGGGACTCTCAGATATGTGTGCAAGGTAGTTGCACGCGTCCGCAGCCCTGCTTTCTCTTTCTTACTTTTGTAGTCGTTGCATTCCCCAGACTTATTTGTATTAGAGATATTGTCCGACTCATGTATTTTCTCTAGATGCTCGTGACCCAGTGACTCCGGGTTTTTTGGGTTGTGTTTAGATATTTGACTCATCATCTTTAGGTTTTAAAATGCCTAAATGACTTGTTAATGAGCTATCGTGTTAATGATGATTCGAACTAAGATTATTTCATGTCTTAAGTATAAATATTGGCTGGCCTAGTATCGTGATAGGCGCCATCACGGCGTGGTAGTTTTGGGGTCGTGACATCTCCCCTTTACCCTTAGACAAGACTTAGAACTCGAGTATTTCTCACTACTAAAACTATATACTGTTCTTATTCTGCTTTGATTCCTGGCCGGTTGGAAACCAAGGCCATAAATCTTCTATGGTTTGCTGTTGTTGATCATTGCTGCATTGTTGAACCTCTTTCTATTTCATCTGAACTAAGTAAGTTGTTGAAACTTCTCTACTGTGTCACTTGTTTGGTATGCTATTGTTATTAGACTAGTTGTTTTTTGTATTCTAGACGTGTTTAACTCAGTAGATTAATTGATAAAAATCTATTTAATTATGTGTAACTTAAGACTTCCATTGGTATTAAGTAGGTTTAGAAACTAGTTCACCATGTAAACTCATTAAATTTGTTGCTAAATCTGTTATCTATTTGATTATGTGCTCACCATGCTATAACCTCTTGGTTAATGCTTACTGATAACTAAGGTTCTTACTAACTCATGATTGATGAATGAATTTCTTTTGTATGACTTATCCTAATCTGAGTTCTGTACTGTCTTTTGTGAAGCATGCTCATGAATTGGTCCTTATCAGTTTATCACTTTGTTAATCTTCAAAACTTGTTTGTTTCAAATCTTCTTAGTTTCATATTGTCTGTCTTTGTACTATGTGTAATTTTGTTCCCTAAGTATGCTTCCTAATCCTGTCCTGCACTCTTCTAAATCCTAATTCTTTGCTGGGTGAAAGCCAAAGTAATCTAAGTACTATCCTAGCATTCCTGATGTGAGCACTGCTCAGGATTCATATGAGACCCTCGTGAACTCTGACACACCAGAATTTGGTCCATAGATTTCCTTGAAATTGATTATGATTATTCCTCACTAGTGTAAGCACTACGGGTTCGTGAAGACCTTGGGAACTCTGACACAATAGGGAATTGGGATTGGTATGAAACAGAGGTGAATCAGTCACTATTGAGCTCTATGAACACTGGTTGTTGGAGATATTGTGGATTGAAGGGCCTGGCCTATCCAGATGTATTTGGGCCTGTTGCAGGCTTCCTATAGTCTATATATTTTGTAATTTATTCGATTCTAGTCTATAATAATTATTTGTAAATGCAATTGGGGTGATAATAAAATTGGGAAATGTGCTTATTTTGGTATCTTGTATGAAAGGGTAGATAACATGTTTATAGGTCTTTTGCTATTATATGTTAGATAACATGTCTATAGGTCTTCTTCTATTATTTGTTAGATAACATGGCCATAGGACTTTCTGCTATTATATGTTAGATAACATGCCCATAGGTCTTTCTGCTATTATATGTTATATAACATGCCTATAGGTTTTACTTTACGCCCAGAAATATTTTGCTGAAAACTTATCTAAGTGTTATGTTTTCCATTGCATGATAAGATACCATGCCTATAGGAAGTACAATAATCAAAATCAACTTACATCATATTCAAATCTGCTTCTGTAGAAATCGTGGCTATAGGTTTTAATTAAATGTCACACTCGCCTAGCTAATAAACATGTCTATAATGGCAGTTTGAAAGGTAGAACTCACGCTCATAGGGGTAATTATTGTTTGTGCTGAATAATAAACTGGAACTCTGCATAGTGTTTTGTTAAATACCACTAGAAAGCATGCCTATAGGAGTAACTAATTATTCTGAGCATTTTTTTGTTTTCAACTGCTAAGTAAGTCACCTAGATAACCTACCTATAAGTTTAAATGCTTTTAATTGAAATCAATAGGCAATTACAGAATCACCTAGCAATTACTCTCAGCACGTTTACATTACAGAATTACCTAAAGGTACTTTTCATAAACCGTCAGCATGTTTAAAATCCAGAATCACATAGAAACCATGTCTATAGGATTCAATAGCCTTAACCGTTAAAACTGCCAATACACCAATGTGTTCGTGTGCATCTGTTTCCTTATGTGTGGGGGCTAAATTGAGACTTTATCTGGTTCTATATAAAAAGTCCAATATGTTTTGTATGTCGCTTAGTTTTACAATTTTGAGCAACCTAAGTTGAGTCTAGAACCATCCAAAACTAAAGGTCCCAATGCCTCCAGGACCATAGGTAAGATACGGGTAGCGCACACATAGGACACGAGTTACAATGGATTAGACCGTTTTAGGTAAAAACCTAAAGATAGTAATTAGGTAGCAGGAGATGATAGTCTGTGCCTGCTGAATAATATGTGTAAAACCCCCATCTTGGGGAAGTTACGAAGTATTATTAATGTTGCACGGGGTGATTCTATAGGCTAAAAAACTTAGGACCCTCATCCCTATTAAATAATTCCTCCACTTTAGTTATCAGACTAATTCACATAAGTTAAGTTCGGTCGGGACCCACCGTTATGGACCTCGAGGGGTTCCTAACACCTTCCCCTCGAGGTAATTTGAGTCTTTACCCGATCTTTGGTGACACAACTAGCATAACTTGAGTCATTTGCAATAAGTGTCCTAACGTACGTTAATCCGTTAGGTGGAGACTCTCTCAATAACCAATTCATTTCCCTTCTCAAAAGAAGTTGTCAAACGTCGAAACCCGATTTTCCAAGAAAAAGGGGGCGCGATAGCATGGCGACTCTGCTGGGGAATCTTTAGGCTCTTACCTTAACGAACTTGGTTTTTGAATTAGTCTTTCTCGATAAGCGTGTCTTTTTTATTTTTCTAATACTTGAACATCCCGCTCCCATTTACCCTTTGTTATATTGCAACATGCACACCCCTTTCCCATTTTCCTTTATATGAGCTTACTTTCCATCCTTCACTTAATCTGGTTGTAACATGAATTTCCCATCATTATTTCAATTATGCTCACTAAATTCACTCTTTAAGTTTTTTTCATGTCTTTCCCGTTTTATCGCTTTTTCATTAAACAAACTAACTATTTTTTTTTGTTTTCTTTCTTTCTTGTCTTGACAATTATTAAATACCGCATTTTATCACTTTCATCATGAAAAATACTTGACAAGGTGTTATTTTTATTTTGCATAAATACATGCTCGATATCATATTCCACTCGTGCGTAATCAGTACCATAGTGGCACTTGATGAGTATTCGCGCTCTTCCCATATTACCCCTTTTTAATTTGGAAAGGTTTATTTGCAGTAAAACTAGTCGCTCAGCCGTGCAGTCGACGGTTCTGTGCCTTTACCTCTTAAGTGGTCTGCTCTAGGGTACCAGTTTAGACTTCTATAAACCTTACTCTGATAATAATTGTACATGCATCATGCTCAAACCTAGCATGGGTTAATATGTTGTCCGCATAATGACCATCTAAGGAAAATCCTTGTCCAAAGCCCATCGGGATTTCCATAATCCCAACGAGCACAATCACGATATGTGCATTATTCAGAGAAAACATGCCGATATGCTAATCATTAATGTGTAAGTAGTCGAACCCGGAGGGGGAAAGGGTCTAACTTTGTTTATTCTGCAGAAAATGAGGCACGAGGTCCCCAGGTTCGGCATGGTCCGAGACATACCACCTTTATTGCTATATTGGTGGGAAAATCGTTCGCCAAGTGACAAAAATCAGGTGAAGAAGGTTCTCGGAAATCTACCCTCCTTGTTAGAACTCCAGTCAAATAACATAGTGATCGAGGCCGCTACCATGTTCTTGATGGAGAAAGGGTTTTATTCCATTTTGGCAATGTAGATATGACTTCCATCCTGGAGGAAATAGGGGGTTTCGCTGGTTTACCCTGGGACAGTCCTGGTTTGTTGGTGCTAGAAAATCGCACTCCTAGGGGGTTTCTGAAAATGATGGGTCTGAGAAAGAATGATGATTTAGTATTACTGAAGAAGTACTACATACCTTTCGACTTCCTCTACGAATGATATGGACACAACAAATCCTCCCGTATTTTTCATGATGAATTCTCCATCACTTTCCTGGGTTGGACGCATCGCCGGGTTTTTGTATTCGTCGTCTGCTTTCTAGGTATGATAGTGTTTCCAATCCAAGGAGACAAGATGCACACTAGGTTGGCTATGGTAATCAAGGATTTAATGGAAGGAATTGAGGGACAAACATACACTATTGTCTCAATGATCGTAGCAGAAATGTACCCAGCTCTGGACCGTTGCAAGAAGGGCTTCAGACATTTTGAGGGTTGCAATTTGTTGCTGCAGATTTGATTGTTGGAGCATCTTCAGAAAGGCCAGTACCATCAGGAATTTCCACAAAGACCATGGAATGACCACATAGCTTTCCATTATCCGAAAAGAATGACCTTCATCCCAGATAAGTTTACACAACCGGAGAACCCTATATATTGGGTACACTTTTTCAGCAATCTGATCAAGGACAAGGTTGGATGTTCGAGTGGTTCCCTACTAGCGAATTCATCATCAGATCTAGGGATGTTACACATTTGGTGTTGATTGGCTTGAGGGGCATATATCCCTATGTTCCTATCAGGGTCTTGAGACAAGCTGGGAGAAAACAACTCATACCACGAGTGTTGGTTTATTTCCCAATGCACACGCAAGTATACGTGGTCGACAAGTAATATAGGAATTGAAG
>MDKI01005425.1:0-34289 GCA_005239505.1 Nicotiana paniculata
TGGAGTTTTAAAGTTATTTTAAAATTAAAAAATGAAAAATAAGAAAAAATTAAATTAGCTACAACAAAAAAAAACCAAAATATTAATAATAAAAAAAACTACCTATTCAAGTTGGGAAATAGTTTCAAGTTGGAGTTTTAAAATTATTTTATAACAAAAAATGAAGATAAAGAAATAAAAAATTGCCAATTCAAATTGGGGTGTGTTTTTAATTTGGAGTTTTAACATTATTTTAAAATAAAAAATAGAGATAAAGAAATAAAAATTATCAATTTAAATTGGAGAGTAGTTTCTTTCTGATGTAGTAGTTTATCTATATAAGAGAAGTAAATAATTATATGATGCCAAGCGGTATAATCATAAGACGCAAAGTATAGATTTTAGGACAAAGCTCTAACAAAGTTGGTGTTTTAAAATTATTTTAAATAAAAAAAAAAGAAAAAATTTGCCTAATCAAATTTGAGAGTAGTTTCAAGTTGGAGTTTTAAGACAAAATAAATTACCTTTCTGACTTTTGAATTTTAAATTTTGAATTAATTAGTTACTCTATTTGAATTAATAAATATAGATATCTTATAATTAGTTATAAAAAACGAAAAAAAATTATCCATTCAAATTGGGAAGTAGTTTTAAGTTGGAGTTTTAAAAATATATTAAAATAAAAAAATAAAAAAATAAAATTAGCCATAATAAAAAACGAAAATATATTAATAAAATAAATACTCATTCAAATTGAGTAGTAGTTTCAAGTTGGAATTTTAAAATAAAAGAATGAAAATAATGAAATAAAATAACTTTCAATTCAAATGAAAATACAAGAAGTCAAGTGGCATTGTTAAGACAAAATCTTTTTCAAGTGGCATTTAAATTGGGGAATAGTTTCAAGTTGGAGTTTTAAAATTATTAAAACTAAAAATAAAAAATAAGAAAAAATTAATTTAGCTACAGTAAAAAAAACAGAAATATTAGAAAATAAAAACAAAAAAAAACTACCTATTTGTAACGACGCGGTCGATCGTTACATAGAACGTGCATTATAATTACTATTCTTGACTAGTCATAGGTTGGTTATACTGTTATTAATGTGTTAGAGTTGGTAGATTTGAAATCAGAATGGTTGTAGTGAGAGTTTAGCCACTTAGTCCTTAAAAAATAGCCTTAAAATAGTCAACTGAGAGTTGACTTATTGGGAAACGACCTAGGAATGCGTATTTTATGGCTCGAATAGCTTCGTTAGGTGATTTGGGACTTAGGAGTGTGTTCGGAAAAAAATTATGAGGTCCGGTGTAGAATTAGGCTTGAATTGGCGAAAGTTAGTTTTTGGTGATTTCCGGTCGGCAGTGAAAAATAGGTTATCAGGGTCGGAATAAAATTCCGGAAGTTGGAACATGTTCGTAATGTCATTTTGGATGTGTCTGCAAAATTTCAGGTCAATTAGAGTTGTTTTGGATAGTTTCAGCATCGCTGGTGGATTTTAGAAATTTCAAAGTTCATAGGCTTGAATCCGATGTAAATTTGGTGTTTTGATGTTAGTTTTGGTGTTTTGAGAGTGCAACTAAGTTTGAATAATGTTATGGGATATGTTGGTAACTTTGGTTGGGGTCCCGAGGGGCTCGGGATTGATTTCGGGTGATTAACGGGCATTATTGGATTGAAAAACACTGTTGTTTCTGGTGTTTTCACAGCTGAAGGTTGTTCACTGCGATCACGTAGGTAGGAGTGCGATCGCATAGGGTTAAAATGGACCAGGGTGAATTGGTTCAGTGTGATCGAAGAAAAAGGGTCGCGATCGCGTAGCTTTGGGGGTCAGTTCAGTGCAATCGCGTGGGGTTCATCGCGATCGCGTAGAGGAAAACCAGGCGTGTGGGGGATGAGGCCAATTGTTCTTCGCGATTGCGTGCATTGGGTTGCGATTTCGTGAGGTTGGACTGCTGCGAACCGCGATCACGTGGCTAAGTTTGCGATTGCGGAGAGGAAATCACTGGGCATATTTAAATGAACCCTTCCACGACTTAAACCTTATTTTACACCATTGTTGAGTGGAAGAGAGCTTTTTGAACGAATTTTGCAGGAGAAAATCAGTGGGTTGCTTAGAGGTAAGTAATTTGATTATTAAAAACTTATGGATGATTATAGACCATAATCTCAGCGTTTAATTCATGAAAAACAGTAGAAAAATGGGATTTTGGGGCTTGAGAATAAGAGACCTTGAGGGGTCGATTTGAAGGGTCAAACGGACTCCGATTTTGGTGTTATTTATATGTACGGAATCGTGGGAGGACGAAGACCACTTTTCTGTAAAAAATTCTGACTTTCGGGACGTGGGCCCGGGGGTCAGGTTTTGACTAAATTCGAATTTTTGAGCTAAATTGATATTTTTCGATTGGAATTCACACCTTAAGCATAATTTGATGATAAAAATCTGAACTTGGTAGATTTGGAGCACTCAGAGGCCGGATTTAGAGGAAAAGGCACTGCGGAATAGTTTTTAGCCGATTTTGAGGTAAGTAACGCTTCCAAACTTCATTCTGAGGGTTTGAAACCCCGAGCTAAATGATTTATGATTATTGTTGAGGTGACACACATGCCAAGTGACGGGCCTGAGGGCGTGCACCGGGTATATGTGGCCTGGCTTATCCCATGGCACCGCTTAGTGATTATTCCATGATGATATTTGTGCATATATTAATGTGGTAATTGTGAACATGTTAGAAATCATGTTAAGTATAAATTCTTGGCTTCACGCTGGAAATGCTGAGACCCGAGTGGTCGTATATTGATGTCTCATGTTTTGATTATTTGATGTCATATACTCAGTCATGTTATAGCATATCATTTCATATCTCAGTCTCAGTATTGTTAATTACATGCATATTTATCATTGTTTCGGGTTGATGGAGGCATTTGTGATCCATGTGAGTGAGACTGAAGAGTAATGAATGAGTGAGGCCGAGAGCCTTTTATTGAGACAGTTATGAGAATGGACTGCACACTGCATTGATATTTAAATCATGCCTTCGTTGGCTTGATATGGCGCTTGGGCCAATAGGGCCCCTCCGGAGTCTTTACAACCCCAGTGAGCGCAGATATTGAGGGATGGATCTTCCTTGGGCATGGATCTTGTCCGAAGTGATGAGGTATAGATCTTCCCTGGGCATGGATCTTGTCCGAAGCTGATGTTATGAGAGGGATGGATCTTCCCTGGATATGGAAATTGTCCGAGTGTTGTATTCCGTAGATGGACCTTCTCCGTGGGGGCTGGACTGGCCTTTTTCCTCAGTACATAGTGACCACGGTCACCGGTGTTTATGCATATTCCGGGATGAAACTTCCCTGGGCCTGAGAGCCATATATAGTACTGAGTGGACTTATGTGGGAGAGTTGTGAGCACTATGTGCATATCCATATTGGTTTTATAGCGTATATTTTATGATGGCATGTAGAGTATACTGGCATACTTGGCATATTTTCTCATCCTGATAAACTGTTAGCTTGTCTAAATTCTGTATATTATTTATTGAAACATAATTGAGGTTTTGTTCGTCACTACTTCTCAGCCCATAGTTTGGGTTCGTTACTTCTGAGTTGGTGTACTCACGTTACCCCCTGCACCTTGTGTGCAAATCTAGGTACATCGGGACCCGGTAGCGGATTTTGAGTTGCAATCAGAGTCTCTAGTGGAGTTGTCGAGGTAGAAGCTGGCGATCGCGACCTCTCCTTCTCGTTCTTTTTTCCACCTATTTCATTTATATTTTTAGACAATGTTGTCCTTTTCCCTTTTCTTACTTTATGTTATAGTAGCTCATGACTGAGTGACACCATATCTGGGGATTGGAGATTTAAATTTAGTTTTTAAATGTTTCTTAAAGTTTCAGATTCTTAGTTTTTATTAATAAATTCGTTTAAAAATTGCATTTTTACTGGGAATTAAATTTAGCTTAGTTAAATAGGGAGGATTGCCTGGTTCCACGACAAGCGCCATCACGACTCCGGAATTGGGTCGTGACAAGATTGTATCAGAACTCTAGGTTAAATAGGTCTCACCAGTCATGAGCAAGTTTAGTAGAGTCTTGCGGATCGGTACAGAGACGTCTGTACTTATCTTCGAGAGGCTGCAGAATCTTTAGGAAAAATCTCACACTCTTGAACTCTTGTCGTGCGAATCCATTGATTCAAACTGAAGCGTAATTCTTTGAACTCCTTTCATGTATTCAAATGCGCACGTGAGAGCTCGGTATCAAACGCGCACGGTTTTGAACTCCTTTCATGTATTCTTGATAAGAGGTTATTTACCGGTAATGGGTTGTTAGAAGCAACTATTGTGATTAGGAGTTATCGCCACGAGTGCTTGAGTCATGCAGTCGATCATGGTATTTTATCTTGGGATACGTATATGACTTGTTACAGTGTGCTTAGACTTATTCAGTTTATAGTTGTGGGATTTTGAGCTTGTAAATTCATTCAGAAGTGAAAATGTAGTTCTAAGCTTTATGAGTCAGGATTTGATAATGAAATTTCAGTTATGTTGTGTTATCGGACGTAGATGGGGTAGGGGGACCATGGATCACCTTCGAATATGTTCCTGGAAGGTTACACAACAAATTTTGGTGGTGTTGGAACAACTTTAAGAACGTTCGAGAACGAACGTATGTTTAAGTGGAGGAGAATGTAACGACCCGGTCTGTCGTTACATTGAACGTGCATTATAATTACTATTATTGATTAGTCATAGGTTGGTTATACTGTTATTAATGTGTTAGAGTTGGTAGGCTTGAAATCAGAATGGTTGTAGTGAGAGTTTAGCCACTTAGTCCTTAAAAAATAGCCTTATAATGATAAAAGACAACTGAGAGTTGACTTATTGGGAAACCACATCGGAATGCGGATTTTATGGATCGATAGCTTCGTTAGGTGATTTGGGACTTAGGAGTGTGTCCGGAAAAATTTTATGAGGTCCGGTGTAGAATTAGGATTGAATTGGCGAAAGTTAGTTTTTGGTGATTTCCGGTCGGCAGTGAAAAATAGGCTATCAGGGTCGGAATGGAATTCAAGAAGTTGGAACAGGTTCGTAATACCATTTTGGATGTGTCTGCAAAATTTCAGGTCAATCGGAGTTGTTTTGGATAGTTTCGGCATCGTTGGCGGATTTTAGAAATTTCAAAGTTCATACGCTTGAATCCGATGTAAATTTGGGGTTTTTATGTTAGTTTTGATATTTTGAGAGTGCAACTAAGTTTGAATAATGTTATGGGATATGTTGGTAACTTTGGTTGGGGTCCCAAGGGGCTCGGGATTGATTTCGGGTGATTAACGGGCATTATTGGACTGAAAAACACTGTTGTTTCTGGCGTTTTCACAACTGAAGGTTGTTCACTGCGATCGCGTAGCTAGGCGTGCGATCGCGTAGGGTTAAAATGGACAAGGGTGAATTTGTTCAGTGCGATCGCAGAAAAAGGGTCGCGATCGCGTAGCTTTGAGGGTCAGTTCAGTGCGATCGCGTGGGGTTCATCGCGATCGCGTAGAGGAAAACCAGGCACGTAGGGGGTGAGGTCAATTGGTCTTCGCGATCGCGTGGCTAAGTTTGTGATCGCGGAGAGGAAATCACTGGGCATATTTAAATGAACCCTTCCGCGACTTAAACCTTATTTTACACCATTATTGGGCGGAAGAGAGCTTTTTGAACGAATTTTGAAGGATAAAATCAGTGGGTTGCTTAGAGGTAAGTAATTTGATTATTAAAAACTCGTTTATGGGTGATTATAGACCATAATCTCATCGTTTAATTCATGAAAACCAATAGAAAAATGGTATTTTGGGGCTTGAGAATAAGAGACCTTTAGGGGTCGATTTGAGGGGTCAAACGAACTCCGATTTTGGTGTTCTTTATATGTACGGAATCGTGGTAGGACGAAGAACACTTTTCTGTAAAAATTTCTGAGTTTCGGAACGTGGGTCCAGGGGTCGGGTTTTAACTAAATTCGGATTTTTGAGCTAAATTGATAATTTTCGATTGGGATTCACAGCTTAAGCATAATTTGATGATAAAAATTTGAACTTGGTAGATTTGAAGCACTCAGAGGCCGGATTTAGAGCCAAAGGCACTGCGGAATAGTTTTTAGCCAGTTTTGAGGTAAGTAACGTTTCCAAACTTGGTTCTGAGGGTTCGAAACCCCGAGCTAAATGATTTATGACTATTGTTGAGGTGATGCACATGCCAAGTGACGGGCGTGAGGGCTTGCACCGGGTATATGTGGTCTGGATTATCCCATGGCACCGCTTACTGATTATTCCATGATGATATTTGTGCATATATTAATGTGGTAATTGTGAACATTTTAGAAATCATGTTAAGTATAAATGCTAGGCTTCACGCCGGAAATGCTGAGACCCGAATGGTCGTATATTGCTGTCTGATGTTGTGATTATTTGATGTCATATACTCAGTCCTGTTATAGCATATCATTTCATATCTCAGTCTCAATATTGTTAATTACATGCATATTTATCATTGTTTCGGGCTGATGGAGGTATTTGTGATCCATGTGAGTGAGACTGAAGAGTAATGACTGAGTGAGGCCGAGAGCCTGTTATTGAGACAGTTATGAGAATGGACTGCACACTGCAGTGATATGTAAATCATGCCTTCGTTGGCTTGATATGGCGCTTTGGTCACTAGGGCCCCTCCGGAGTCTTTACATCCCCAGTGAGCGCAAATATTGAGAGATGGATCTTCCCTGGGCATGGATCTTGTCCGAAGAGATATTGAGGGATGGATCTTCCCTGGGCATGGATCTTGTCCGAAGCTGATGTTATGAGAGGGATGGATCTTTCCTGGATATGGAAATTGTCCAAGTGTTGTATTCCGGAGATAGATCTTCTCCATGGGGGCTGGACTGGCCTTTTTCCTCAATACATAGTGACCACGGTCACCGGTGTTTATACATATTCCAGGTTGAAACTTCCCTGGGCCTGAGAGCCATATATAGTACTGAGTGGACTTCTGTGGGAGAGCTGTGAGCACTATGTGCATATCCATACTGGTTTCGTAGCATATATTTTATGATGTCATGTAGAGTATACTGGCATACTTGGCATATTTTCTCATCCTGATAAACTGTTAACATGTCTAAATTCTGTATATTATTTATTGAAACATAATTGAGGTTTTGTTCGTCACTACTTCTCAGCCCATAGTTTGGGTTCGTTACTTCTAAGTTGGTGTACTCATGCTACCCCCTGCACCTTGTGTGCATATCTAGGTACATCGGGACCCGGTAGCGGATATTGAGTTGCAATCAGAGTTTCTACTGGAGTTGTCGAGGTAGCAGCTGGCGATCGCGACCTCGCCTTCTCTTTCTTTATTCCACCTATTTCATTTATATTTTGAGACAATGTTGTACTTTTCCCCTTTTCTTACTTTATGCTATAGTAGCTCATGACTGAGTGACACCAGATCCGGGGATTGGAGATTTAAATTTAGTTTTTAAATGTTGCTTAAAGTTTCAAATTCTTAGTTTTTATTAATAAATTCGTTTAAAAATTGCATTTTTACTGGGAATTGAATTTAGCTTAGTTAAATAGGGAGGCTTGCCTGGTTGCACGACAGGCGCCATCACGACTCGAGAAAAGGGTCGCGACAAGATGGTATCAAAGCGCTAGGTTAAATAGGTCTCACCGGTCATGAGCAGGTTTAGTAGAGTCTTGCGGATCGGTACAGAGACGTCTGTACTTATCTTCGAGAGGCTGCAGAACCTTTAGGAAAAATCTCACACTCTTGAACACTTGTCGTGCCAATCCATTGATTCAAACTGAAGCGTAATTCTTTGAACTCCTTTCATGTATTCAAATGCGCACGTGAGCGCTCGGTATCAGTCGTGCACCGATTGCTTGTGACTTCCATGAATGGGATGTGATTCTAGCATGTTTGGGGCCAGTATGGAGGACTTGAGGCTGATTTTTTCTCTGTGGCTTGAGTGCCGAGATTTAGTTTGTGTGAGCACATGTAATTGGGGACTCATATGTCCGTTTGGGTCCTTATTGACGAGACCTGGTGACTGGATGACTATGTGGTGAGTGTGATTTGAGGGTGAGATGTGGTCATGTTTCTTGATTGTGACAAAATGGATTGGTTGGAGATGATTTCGGATGTTTAATGGTTTGAGTTTTGTATGAGCTTATGAAGGATTTAGTTGAATCCCACTGCGGTATTGTGGCAGTGATACATATGGGCATTGTGGGTTATTGTTGTTTTGATCTATGGCCTTGAGCCAAGTGGGGAAGTCTGCTAATGATTAGTTGGTTCCCCGATTATGTACTCTATTGGTTTTAGTTTGGGGATATTTGGGAGAGTATTCAACGACTTATGAGCCTTAGACTGTATGGTCTTATGCTTGGGTCTCGTGTGGTGAATCTAGGTTGAGAATTGCAGTATTTTTACAAGGAGAATGATCAATTCGAGGGTAAGTCAGAAGGAACTTGGATAAATAGGACAACTTTATAGTGGGTCGGATCGGCATGGTAAGGGATACAATTAGTTCTTTGGGTGCTTATGAGGTAATTAGTTTTCTACATGTGTTTCCTAGCAATTCTCTTGGGTGTTGGTGACATGCGTAGCGTGGTTGAGTTAGGAGGATTCAGTTCTGACGGTTTGGTGTTGTGCAAATGGGATTCGAATGGTTCCTGATGGATTCTATCACGGTTAGAGATGTGTATTTTCTACTGGCGTGAGGAGCATGAGAGGTATAGTGATTTTTGCTTCTAGGTGGGATCAAATGTAAGTTCTTGGCTAGTTGGGTACGTAATTGTTAGTGGCAGGATAGTCCTCTCGTGTGAGTCTTTTATATAATTTGATTACGTTGGGATGTTGTTGTTCAGTGCACGAGTTGCACAAGTTATGGCTTCGAATTGTATTGATGTGTCATGTCAGAAGAGGTCATTGGACTTAGAATGAATATTGTCAGAATTGTCTACAACATAGTTGGAAGGATAAGCATCGGAATTCGGCTTAGAAATTTGCTATAATTCCTGTTTGGGAAGGGGGAGCTTCATGTCTGACTGATCGGACAAATGGTTGTTAGTTTCTACGTGTTTCTGTCATCATCGGCAGTATATGAAAGTGTAAGAGCGAGGCATTTCTTGATAAGAGGTTATTTACCGGTAATGGGTTGTTATAAGCAATTATTGTGATTAGGAGTTATCGCCACGAGTGCTTGAGTCATGCAGTGGATCATGGTATTTCATCTTGGGTTACGTATATTACTTGTTACAATGTGCTCAGACTTATTCAATTTATAGTTGTGGGATTTTGATCTTGTAAATTAATTCAGAAGTGAAAATGTAGTTCCAAGGTTTATGGGTCAGGATTTGATAATGAAATTTAATTTATGTTGTGTTATCGGATGTAGATGGGGTAGTGCGACATGGGATCACCTCCGAATATGTTCCTGGACGGTTACACATAAAATTTTGGTGGTGTTGGAACAACTCTAGGCACGTTCGAGAACGAACGTATGTTTAAGTGGGGGAGAATGTAACGACCCAGTCTGTCGTTACATAGAACGTGCATTATAATTACTATTATTGACTAGTCATAGGTTGGTTATACTGTTATTAATGTGTTAGAGTTGGTAGGCTTGAAATCAGAATGGCTGTAGTGAGAGTTTAGCCACTTAGTCCTTAAAAAATAGCCTTATAATGGAAAAAGTCAACTGAGAGTTGACTTATTGGGAAACGACATCGGAATGCGGATTTTATGGCTCGAATAGATTCGTTAGGTGATTTGGGACTTAGCAGTGTGTCCGGAAAAATTTTATGAGGTCCGGTGTAGAATTAGGCTTGAATTGGCGAAAGTTAGTTTTTGGTGATTTCCGGTTGGCAGTGAAAAATGGGCTATCAGGTTCGGAATGGAATTCCAGAAGTTGGAACAGGTTCGTAACACCATTTTGGATGTGTCTGCAAAATTTCAGGTCAATCGGAGTTGTTTTGGATAGTTTCGGCATAGTTGGTGGATTTTAGAAATTTCAAAGTTCATACGCTTGAATCCGATGTAAATTTGGTGTTTTGATGTTAGTTTTGGTATTTTGAGAGTGCAACTAAGTTTGAATAATGTTATGGGATATGTTGGTAACTTTGGTTGGGGTCCCGAGGGGCTCGGGATTGATTTCGGGTGATTAACGAGCATTATTGGACTGAAAAATATTGTTGTTTCTAGTGTTTTCACAACTGAAAGTCGTTCACTGTGATCGCTTAGGTAGGCGTGAGATCGCGTAGGGTTAAATTGGACCAGGGTGAATTTGTTCAGTGCGATCGCAGAAAAAGGGTCGCGATCGCGTAGCTTTAGGGGTCAGTCCAGTGCGATCGCGTGGGGTTCATCGCGATCGCGTAGAGGAAAACCAGGCGCGTGGGGGAGGGGGGGGGGTGAGGTCAATTGTTCTTCGTGATCGCGAGCATTGGGTTGCGATTGCGTGAGGTTGGACTGCTGCGAACCGCGATCGCGTGGCTAAGTTTGTGATCGCGGAGAGGAAATCACTAGGCATATTTAAATGAACCCTTCCGCGACTTAAACCTTATTTTACACCATTGTTGGGCGGAAGAGAGCTTTTTGAACGAATTTTGAAGGAGAAAATCAGTGGGTTGCTTAGAGTTAAGTAATTTGATTAGTAAAAACTCGTTTATGGGTGATTATAGACCATAATCTCAGCGTTTAATTCATGAAAAACAGTAGGAAAATGGGAGTTTGGGGCTTGAGAATAAGAGACCTTTAGGGGTCGATTGCAGGGGTCAAACGGACTCCGATTTTGGTGATCTTTATATGTACGAAATCGTGGGAGGACGAAGAACACTTTTATGTAAAAAATTCTGAGTTTCGGGACATGGGCCCGGGGGTCGGATTTTGACTAAATTCGAGTTTTTGAGCTAAATTGATTTTTTCCAATTGGGATTCACAGCTTAAGCATAATTTGATGATAAAAATCTGAACTTGGTAGATATGGAGAACTCGGAGGCCGTATTTAGAGGAAAAGGCATTGCGGAATAGTTTTTAGCCGGTTTTGAGGTAAGTAACGCTTCCAAACTTGGTACTGAGGGTTCGAAACCCCGAGCTAAATGATTAATGACTATTGTTGAGGTGACGCACATGCCAAGTGATGGGCGTGAGGGAATGCACCGGGTATATGTAGCCTGGCTTATCCTATGGCACCGCTTAGTTATTATTCTATGATGATATTTGTGCATCTATTAATGTGGTAATTGTGAACATGTTAGAAATCATGTTACGTATAAATGCTAGGCTTCACGCCGGAAATGCTGAGACCCGAGGTGTCGTATATTGCTGTCTCATGTTGTGATTATTTGATGTCATATACTCAGTCCTGTTATAGAATATCATTTCATATCTCAGTCTCAATATTGTAAATTACATGCATATTTATCATTGTTTTGGGTTGATGTAGGCATTTGTGATCCATGTGAGTGAGACTGAAGAGTAATGACTGAGTGAGGCCGAGAGCCTGTTATTGAGACAGTTATGAGAATGGACTGCACACTGCAGTGATATGTAAATCATGCCTTCGTTGGCTTGATATGGCGCTTGGCCCACTAGGGCCCTTCCGGAGTCTTTACACCCCCAATGAGCACAGATATTGAGGGATTGTCCGAAGTGATGAGGGATGGATCTTCCCTGGGCATGGATCTTGTCCGAAGTGATGAGGGATGGATCTTCCCTGGGCATGGATCTTGTCCGAAGAGATGAGGGATGGATCTTCCCTGGGCATGGATCTTGTCCGAAGTGATGAGGGATGGATCTTCCCTGGGCATGGATCTTGTCCGAAGTTATGAGGGATGGATCTTCCCTGGGCATGGATCTTGTCCGAAGTTGATGTTATATGAGGGATGGATCTTCCCTGGGCATGGATCTTGTCCGAAGCTGATGTTATGAGAGGGATGGATCTTCCCTGGATATGGAAATTGTCCAAGTGTTGTATTCCGGAGATGGATCTTCTCCGTGGGGGCTGGCCTAGCCTTTTTCCTCAGTACATAGTGACCACGATCACCGGTGTTTATGCATATTCCGGGATGAAACTTCCCTGGGCCTGAGAGCCATATATAGTACTGAGTGGACTTCTGTGGAAGAGCTGTGAGCAATATGTGCACATCCATACTGGTTTCATAGCATGTGTTTTATGATGGCATGTAGAGTATACTGGCATACTTGGCATATTTTCTCATCCTGATAAATTGTTAGCATGTCTAAATTCTGTATATTATTTATTGTAACATAATTGAGGTTTTGTTCGTCACTACTTCTCAGCCCATAGTTTGGGTTCGTTACTTCTGAGTTGGTGTACTCACGTTACCCCCTGCACCTTGTGTGCAGATCCAGGTACATCGGGACCCGGTAGCGGATATTGAGTTGCAATCAGAGTTTCTACTGGAGTTGTCGAGGTAGCAGTTGGCGATCGCGACCTCGCCTTCTCTTTCTTTATTCCACCTATTTCATTTATATTTTGAGACAATGTTGTACTTTTCCCCTTTTCTTACTTTATGTTATACTAGCTCATGACTGAGTGACACCATATCCGGGGATTGGAGATTTAAATTTAGTTTTTAAATGTTGCTTAAAGTTTCAGATTCTTAGTTTTTATTAATAAATTCGTTAAAAATCGCATTTTTACTGGGAATTGAATTTAGCTTAGTTAAATAGGGAGGCTTGCCTGGTTGCACGACAGGCGTCATCACGACTCCAGAATTGGGTCGTGACACTATTCAAGTTGGGGAGTAGTTTTGGTTACTCCCTTTCTAACTAAAAAACTTTGAAATTTTAATTTTTAATTAATTGGTTACTCTGTTTAAATTATAAATATAGATATCTTATAATTAGCTATAATATTGAAAAAGGAAATAAAAGTATCCATTCAAATTGGGGAGTAGTTTAAAGTTGGAGTTTTACAAATATTTTTTTTTTAAAAATAGCTATAATAAAAAAAATGAAAATATATATAATAAAAAAAAGGAAAAAAAAACTACCCATTCAAATTGGGAGTAGTTTCAAGTTGGAGTTTTACAAATATTTAAAAAAATATAAAATTAGGTATATAGAAAAATAACAATATATAATAAATATTATCCATTCAGATTTGGGAGTAGTTTCAAGTTGAAATTTAAAATTATTTTAAAATAAAAAAATAAAGAAACTTTCAATTCAAATAAAAAATACAAAACTATAAATATATTATTAGGATATGTGTGTGTGTGTGTGTGTGTGTGTGTGTGTGTGCTTATCTCTTTATATTTTTGATGAATTCAAAATTATAATTTAGTAAAAAATATTACTTTATTTAAATTTATAATAAACTACAAAATTTGAAAGCTAATCAAATAATTATTGCAGTATAAAGGAATGTACGAAGATAGGGATATAGCGATAATTTTATGATATATACATTTTAAATTAATTAAAAATAAAAGATAAATAAATAACACTCAAGAAAATTATCAAATCTACTAAATAATTGCTAATTCAATAATAAAAATAAAAAGGATCAAACAATTTATTTGATTACTATATGATGTGTATCCATTAATTTTGTATAGATTGTGTTATATTTCTGCACACTATATTAAATAATAAAATACAAAATATTTATTAAGTTAATATGATATATTACATCATAATTTTATAAGATAAATATTCTGTCAAATTATTCGCGCGTCGCGCGGATTCTTATATTAGTTTATATAAAATCAATTCTAATATACGATATAAACATGCATATAAATTTTAAATAGATACTTTGGTTAATTAGTATATATTCACAGCTCATTGTATGATCAACCATGATAAATTGATGTAATCTAAAATAAAATACCAATTGCTGGTAGATATCTTATGCATGAAATTTGGCTACGGATTGCAAAGTTTTTGCTTTCGTTGCGTTATATTGTTTTTTCCAGATTTGAATTTTGAATATCAAAATCCAATTTTTGAAATGTATGTCCAAACAAAACAGGGCACCTGATTTAAACTGAAGCTAAAGATATTGTTTACTCATAAAATGGTACAGTTGAATTTGTAACGTGGTTTATAGACAAGTGAATCGATTTGACCCAAAAATAATAAAAAAAATAAGATTGACATTAAGACTGAACGACTGAAATTAAAGAAGATAACAAGACTCGTTCCGAACTCAGCGTTTCTGAGAACAAAATGATAAAGTGATGAAAGCTATTAGTTTAAGAAAAAAATAGTAAAATATAGTTTTGTATGCAGAATGTTTCATCCCCTATAATGATTGTTAACCTCACTATTTATAGCTCTACCTAGAGAAATAAGATCCTAGGATCAAGCCTCTCTTTAAATGAGAATAAAAGTGTCATTGATGAATACATAACGGCAGGCCTTGAATGCAAATATTTCCTGCAACGGCTGCTCATTTAAATCTAGCATATATTCTCTCATTGAATGTTTTCCAATGGCAAATCTTTGAACTTCTACCACCGACTACGTTCCCGACGGAATCCATCTGGTACAGGTTACACACATCGCATTCGATACTAATTACTTTTCAACTCGTTCCTTGTCTATCTTAGGCTTCACGTGTCATATTACCATTTGAACACATGTTATCAACCAATTTACCTCATACATATAGTCCCCATACATTCCGATGACGCAACTTAATGTTATCGAGAAGCAGGTGAAGATTCCTTGCTTGGCGAGAAAGTTCCTGAACAGTCTCTGACACTTGAAAGGACGCGCATCTTCTCGTATTTATAAGCCCGAACACATGTTTCCCTTGAGACATCAAATATTTTGATCAGTTTTCGAGTTAATCGTGGCCACAATTTTTGTTTTCTATAACTTCTCTACTACTCATCATTTTTACTTATTTACTATCATATCTTTCATAAGTCTTTCTTCTTCTCTGCTTTCTGCTTTTGCTTAGAACCCTTTAACAACCTTCAACTTTCTCAGCAAGAACTTTTTCTTTTACAAACCTCTTACCACCGTGTCTTCATACACTACTTCCTTTGGTAATACCAACCTTTTCTTCGATGGAGGCTCAACGAAAAACAAAGACACGGAGGTTGACGTTGAGTCTAAACCTCTAACTGTTACCACTGTCATACACCTTTAGCTCAGGATTGCAAACGACCTTAAAGAAAAAGCTCCTTCTGCAACTTCTCAAGGCCATCAGTTTTGGCTAGTTCGCTGGTTTCCTTCCTCCATTGGCCCTTCCAGTATCACAACTGTGAAGGAGGACTGCAACTGTCCAAATATTAAAATCCTCGCCCATATATGGTAGAGTGAGTCACCTATTCCAAAGTGGGGTTTATGTATATCTATATGTATCCCTTTACCCTGGGTCCATTCTATTTGGGATCGAGTGAAGAGCTCGACCCAATAATTATAGAGGTTTGCCACCAATATCAGGTTTGCTTAGAACGAGTAGGCCCATCTATATGGCAGACGATGGAATGCCTTCATCAATATTGCACTGAGACCAGGGAAACCCTAACTCTTTCACATATAATGAACCTTTACTCTCCCAAGATTTTCTGTGGGGAGTAATAAATTTTAGCAAGCATGGTCACCACGCTCTCCTCACCAGCGTAGACGACGACAGCGATCGTGGATAGATGGAGCAGTTCATTGTTGTTGCTACTAGGGACATCATCCCGACCACAACTCCTGCCTTTCCCGAGTCATGGAACCTTTTTCGTAAGTTTTTGGTTTTCTGCTTCCTTTCTCCCTGAAAAGGTCATTTCCTGCTTTTGCACATTTTTTGTTTCCTTTATTTCAGCTCTCGGTAGAAACCGCCACGGGTTTAAGGCCTAGACCAATAGGTTCAGGAAATTCTGGATATTACAACGCTGGAATCCCGGCGGTGGAAGGAAATGGCTCCCAAATACGGGTGGAAGAACAAACACCATGGTAAGCCAAGTCCTTCTTTCTTTTATCCTTGTTCAACACAAGAAATCGTGTGAATAAATTTCTAACGCCATTTTTGTCTAATACAGGGCTTCCGAGGGATTCTATCATTTTCCCCGTAGTCGACGTCATAAATGACCCTAAGGAGGCCAGGAGGGTGTTGCAAAATGCCCTTTCTCGAAGCAGAGCTCGTGGGTCTGCTCGAGCCTCCGGTGAGGGTGCTTGCTCTCGGAGTCCCCAGTCCGAGAACAAAAAATGAAGATAAGGCGCTCCTCCTCAACTGGGACTCAAGAGAAAAGAGAAAAGAAAGCACCATCCGAGCCGGACACAGTGGTCCTCATTTATGAAGGAAAAGCTAGTGATGAAGAGGCTTCCCTTCAAAAGAGATCTTCATCAGCTCAACTAGATCCTCAACTGTAAGAGCTCCAAAACCCATCGACAAATGAGGTCCAGACGTTATGGGGTGAAATAGGATTAGTTGAGTATTCTCGATTCCCGGCCCCTATTTTTGTCTCCGGTCCAAGGAGTTTGAACCTTGGACTTCTTATGTCCTGAATTATTGCGCAATCAATAAGTGCCCCTCCTTCTTCCACTGCTACTTCTGCTCCTTCTACACCAACAACTTCTCGCCGAACGACGCCAGCTACTCCTCGCTCTGCGATTATAATATCTTTCAATCCTTTTCTTTTGATCCACCTCCTAACGTACGCCAAGTCCTGGTGTTCATCGAGAAAGTCCAGCTTCACTAACAATGCTTCATTCTTTGCCACTTTGTTTGGTCAGGTAAACCTTAAAGTAAGCTCCCCCACTTCTACCGGTATCAAAGCTTTCGTGATGTACACGAGTGATAGAGGTGTTTCACCCATGCTCGACTTTATTTCTGTCCGATATGCCCATAGGTACTCCCGGTAGCTCATCGGGCCACTTGCCCTTACCATCTTTTAACTTCTTCTTAAGATTCTGAATAATTACCTTGTTGGTTGATTCCGCCTGTCCTTTAGCACTAGGATGGTACGATGAAGACGTAATTTTCTTGATTTTTAACCCTTCCAAAAACTTTATGACTCACGAACCTATGAATTACTTCCCGTTTTCACAAGCGATTTCCTTCGATATTCCAAATTGGCAGATTATGTGGTCCCATATGAAGTCGACCACTTCGCATTCACCGATCTTTTTGTAAGGACATGCTTCAACCCATTTAGTGAAATAATCAGTTAAAACTAAAAGAAATTTTACCTTTTCCGGGCCTGGTGGTAGAAGGCCAACTATGTCCATCCCCCATTTCATGAATGGCCAGGGGAATCATGCAGAGGTTTTGCTAGTTAGTGCACCAATTGCGCATGACATTGACATTTTTCACATTTTTGAACGAGTGTCTTTGCGTCCGGTTCCATCTGGAGCCAGTAGTAACCTGTCCTAGTCAACTTTAGCACTAATGAGTCTATACCAGAATGATTCTTGAAAACTCATTCACGGACCTCCCTCATCATGTTGTCCGCCTCCGAGGCCCCTAGACAT
The DNA here is from genome assembly GCA_005239505.1 of Nicotiana paniculata. Classification (NCBI taxonomy): domain Eukaryota; kingdom Viridiplantae; phylum Streptophyta; class Magnoliopsida; order Solanales; family Solanaceae; genus Nicotiana; species Nicotiana paniculata. The sequence continues at coordinate 17,450 of MDKI01005425.1, forward strand.
CGGGCCAATGGTCTTTGGAGTGACCTCCGGTATAATTACCTATCTACGGGGCAGTAACGAGCTGCTTGAGTCCGTAGTGCCCGGGATGCCTTTGTGTCCCTAGGTAATTTACCATTCCGTAGATACCCGATGAACTCATTCCTCCAATCCTAGACCAAGTTGGTCGAATTTACCTCGTAGTAGCCATCCACGTCCAACACTAATGTAGAAGTTGGACGATCGTATCAGAATCAGTTCCTTTCATTTTCGTGGATCTCTCCAAATTAGCCAATGCATCAGCTTCCACATTTTCCATTCCCTGAATCGTGCAAGAAATGCCTGAACCTTGTTCAAATACAGTTGCATGCGTTCTTCCTTTGTGTCAAAAATATCATACACTTGGTTTACTACTAGTTGGGAGTCGGCGGCAGATGCTAAAGCCAGAGCGTGATGGAAAGAATTGATCGAGTGAAAAATCACAGTTCTCAGCTATCACATTCAGAAAGACTACTACCCGCATTTCACTTTGATTACCTCATAGCCTAGTCACCAGGCTAGTTCTAGTCCTGCAACCAAAGCCTCGTACTCGGCTTCATTGTTAGTTAATGGAACAACATTAATGGTCTGCCTCATAGTTTCCCAAGAGGGCGTGATTAGAGCTACCCCGAGATCGGACTTTTTACATTGAAAGCTCCGTTTGTAAACAAGGTCCAAACTCCCATTGCCATTTTCGACACCATCACTACCTCTTTAGCAACCAAGGACATTAACCCGGGACTGAAATCTGCCAAAACTTGCGACTTGATTGCAGCCCTAGTTTATAATCAAATGTCGAATTCACTAATTTTGACTGTCAATTTAGCCAATCGGCCTGATAATTCTGGCTTGTGAAGGACATTCCTTAAGGGAAATGTTGTCACAACGGCTGTCAGGTGGAACTGAAAATAAGGTCAAAGCTTTAGAGAAGCAACTACGAGAGCTAAGGCCAGCTTTTTGAGGTGCGGATAATGAGTATCTGCTCCCAACAATATTTTGCTAATGTAGTAAATAGGAACTTGTGAGCCTTCTTCCTCTTGGACATAAAAGGCACTTACCGCTACTTCCGACCGCTAGATATATTAACAACTGCTCGCCTTCCCCTGATTTGGACAATAATGGGGGCTAGACGGGTGTCATTTTAGGTCTTTCAATGCCAGTTGACATTTCGGATTCCATTCAAAATCAGTCTTCTTTTTCAGAAGTTAAAAAGAGTGATGGCACTTTTTTGAGGATCTTGAGATGAATCTGCTTAGAGCCGCCAACCTTCTGGTCAGCCTCTGTACTTCCGTTCACACTTGTCAATTCTGGTATGTCCTTGATAGCTTTGATTTTGCGGGATTTACCTCAATCCATCTTTGCAAGACCAGGAAACCCAAGAACTTACCGGAACCAACCCCGAACGCGCATTTCTCTGGGCTGAGTTTCATGTTATGCTTCCTCAGAATGTGGAAAGCATATTGGAGGTATTTCAAATAATCTCCTGCATTTAAATAGTTGACTAACATGTCATAAATATATACCTCCATTGTTTTTCCTATCTGATCCTCAAATATTTTATTAACGAGCCTCTGATAAGTGGCTTCGGCTTTCTTAAGACCAAAAGGCATCATATTATAGAAATATGTGCCAAACTTTGTTATGAAAGAAGTTTTTTCCTTATCCGCTGGATTCATCTTTATTTGATTGTACCCAGAGTAAGAATCAAGGAAACTCATTCGCTCGTGTCCGGCCGTTGTATCAATCATTTGATCAATGTTTCGTAGCGGGAACGAGTCTTTAAGGCATGCCTTATTTAAATCTTTATAATCTACGCACATTCTAAATTTGTTGTTCTTTTTGGGTACTACAACTATGTTGGCTAACCATTCCGGATTGAACCGATATTGAGTAGTTGGGTTACCACTTATTTAACAAAAATGTTCCTAACCTCTGCTATCAGGTGTTCTTTTGCCCTATTGGTGGAAAGTTTGGATATAGACTTAGCATGTGGACCGAGCTCAAGATTTAACCATGTTCCCAGATGAAAATTCCTTTCTAAAAACTCTTCAAACAAGGCCACTTGCTCAAGTTCTTACGTGGTCGACTTGGTCGCATCTGTCTCTTCTGGTACCTGATAGTATCTCGGAACCTAATAGGATTTCGATGACTCCTCGCTTTTATCGTCTTAATTTGGAAAGGGAGAAGGCATCAGTTCCTGTAATTACTATTTGTTGGAATCTTTCCCATAGCTTCTCGAAACAGTCATCGTGTTTATCTCCCTCGCCACCGGTTGATATCCTTTTATTTGCTTGATTCCCTCCGGCGTAAAAAATTTCAACAACTAGTGATATGTTGAGGGTAAAACCTTCATCTCGTGTATCCACGACCTTCCAAGGATTACATTGTAATCCATATCGCCATCTATCACTTTGAATAGAGTGGTCTTTGTCATTCCTTCGCGTGTATGGGTAGAAAAGTCTCGCCTTGAGTTGTCACGCTTGTCAATTTGAAACCAACTAAGAGTTTTCCTGATGGAACAATGTTCCCGGTTAACTTTTCTTGTTCCAGAACTCTCCATTGTATTATGTTGGCTACATTTCCTGGGTCAACCAATACATGCTTAATTTTGAAATATAAAACATTGAGAGAGATTACTAAAGAGTCGTTGTGTGGTAGAAGAAGTTTGTCAGCGTCCTCCTCCGTGAAGGTGATATCATCTTCTGCGACTTCCCGGAGTCTCTTGTTGTGAGTCGTCGATATCTTTGTTTTCTTCACTGCTGAAAAGTTGCACCATTGACTTTGTTTCCTCCGAAGATCATGTTAATAGTCATCCAATATGACCCTTCTGCTACATTTATAGGCTTCGCATTTTCCAGGCTTAGACTGTTGTTATTCTTGGCTTGGTCACTTAAAAACTCCCTAAGATGACCATTCTTTAACAACGTCGTCACCTCTTCGTGAAGATGTTGGCAGTCCTTAGTTCTTTGACCGTGAGTTCCACGGTATTCACACTACAAACTAGGATACCTCTGGCTAGGATCAGATCATATTGGCTTTGGGGACCACGCTTCTTTGACATTTCTCATTGTCGATACCAACTCTACCAAGATAATGTTTATGTTGTAATCCGATAACCTGGGATTTGGGGAGTCTCGGGACCGTGGCACCTCTTTCTCTTGCAATGACCTGTTATTCCGGCCATGATCGGCTCTTATGTCGGGAGCAACGCTATCCGATGTCTGAAACCTTTTTTGCTACACCCATCGATCCTCTCGTACAGTATAAAACGACCTCTAAAGGACCGCCGATACACATCGAAATCTCTCTTAAACTTATCTTGGATTTTTGACCCAAGTTGATCGTCTTTTATCCTTATTTTTGACTCATAACAATTATGTCATTTCCTGAAGTCGAGCAGGCTTTCCATCAGCTTTCAGGAGGCATCGGAACTTAGTGGATTTAAACCTTCAATCCGCCCACCCATTTGGAACCCCTGGTAGCAACATCCTTTCTTTCTGGAACCGGATCACAAATTCTCATAGCAGCTCGGATTCGCCCTACGCAATTAATGAATATGTCTGCTTTTCTGTCCTGAACCTTCCTTGCTCCGGCATGGGCCTTAATGGATGAGTTTGCAAATATTTCAAAAGAATAAATTGAATGCTCGGGGTAAAAGAGAGTACCATGTCAGGGCCCCATTTGTGAGGGTTTCACTAAACTTCTTCAACAAGACCAACTCGATCTCATGTGGATCCAAACCGTTTCATTTCACAGTCATGGTGCAGGTTGTGATGTGCTCTTGTGGATCCGAATTCCCATCGTACTTCGGCATATCCAGCATTTTGAATCTTTTTGGAATTAACTTTGGTGTTGCACTTCGCCTAAATAGCAACTGCATGTACTTTTTTGAATTCTCGCCCGAGCGGGAAACTCCCTCGCATTTTGAAAGGATCACTTCCTTTGTTACCAGATCCGTTATCGGTCCCTTCGACTTCGTCAAAATTGACTTCGTCCCTTGGGGTGTTGTTATCGATTCTCTGAGCCGTAAGATTTACAGGAACACTGGGAGGGATTAGACACCTTACGTTCGTGTTGTTGGAGGCACGTGTCAATGTTTATTTAACTCTGTCATCACCCGATCCTGCCTTGAGAGAGATGATCTGTGATTGTTTTCTTTTGTTACCTGAGGAGTTTGACCATCTCCACGACATGTTCCTCTTCCGCATCATTAGGAGTTGGGTCCCGCACATTCCGTTGATATTGGCCTTCGCAAACTAGTTGTTTCATCCCCTTTGCTACGGGTGTCGCGGATTGAGTCATCACACTGGTACAATTTCTTCCGTTCAATGCGTGCTTCAATATTGTATGTGTTGTTGACATTGTTAGCTTCCATATTTGATTTTCACTAAGGAAAGAACTGAAACTCGATAGTAATAAATGAATGGATCAAAGCAGTAATGCAGTTGTCTATGCCCACGGTAAGCGTCAAACTGTTTATCGGTAAAACGGTACAGTTGAATTTGGAAACTCAGCATTTCCAAGAGAAGAAGTGAAAATAAGGATAAAGCAATGAAAAGTTGCTAGATTGAGAACAAAATAGTAAAATAGTTTTTGTGTGCAGAATATTTCGTCCCCTATAATGGTTGTTAACCCCACTATTTATAGCTCTACATAGGGAAACAAGATCCTAGGATTAATCCTCTCTTTAAATGAGAAAAAAAGTGTCATTGATGAATACATAACGACAGCTTTGAATGTAAATATTCCCTACAAAGGCTGATCCTAGAAAATATTTCCTCATTGAATGTTGTCCAATGGCAAATATTTGAACTTCTACCGCCGACTACGTTCCCTTTGGATCCATCTGGTACCCGTCACACGCATCGCATTTGGTACTAATTATTTTCCCACTTATCCTTTGTCTATCTTCGGCTCCACGTATTATCTTACCGTTCGACCCCTTGTTATCAACCAATTTTACTCTTGTAGATACTATTAATTTAATAAAGTGCACTAATTACATTTATCTTAGCCAAAAACCCGAGAAAGGTAGTTATATGTTAGCTTACTTTTGTTTTTACTTCCCCTATATAATTCGAAGTCTTGTTAAAATTATTCTTCAGATTTTATGGTTAACTATATATGCTACTAAGAAATTGATAGACTATTTTTCATATATACTCTATTCATATGGGTAAACAAACTAGTTTTGTTTGCCTTTTGATTCTACTAATTTAAACTTGTAATATTGACTCGTCGGAGGGCCAACGATGTCTCAAAAATGGTTGTGATTTTCATTTTAAATTTCCCTCGGGAATAAAATTATAATTCTAACTATTTCACTGAAAATAATTTAATTTGAGCGATAAACGATTGTTTTTCGTAAAAAAATAACAATAATTATGACTCTCCCAAAAAAAATCAGGATCAACCATATAATGTTTAACCTATATATTCATTTAAATTCAAAAGTGTACCTAACTGTGTCTGTACCATTGATATTTCTATTATGAAAACTGTTATACCTCGCCAAAGGTAAAATTAAAAAAAGATACTTCTGTCATTTATTTATTTGGTTAACAAAATAAGTTATATATGTATATGGGTAAAATCGAAGGTAACATGTACCGCTATTTCCCGGTGGTTCAAACAAAGCAGAGACATGACCGCATGTGATCAGAATGGAGCCAAGGACTTTTTGTACCAGGGGTCGAATGGAGTGTTCGCCACCAAGCCCGGCAAGAAAACACCCTCGTACCTAGAGCGGGCTCCTAGACCTCGAGAAGCACTAGGAACGGTTGCACACAATTAGCGGAAAGTCGTGATATCCTGTCACGACCCCAAATTCCCTCCGTGTGATATCTTGACGACACCTAGTCTCTAAGGCTAGGTATATTAAACTGGAACATCCCAACATTTTACTAAATAGAATCTACCAAAACGCAATACGTACAATCCCAAAACCTGGTGAGGTATAAGTCAAAAGCTCTAAATACAGTACCGAACAATCGTATACATCACTGTCTATCAAATTTAAAGAAATAAGAAAAGAATGGGATAGAAGGAGACTCTGAGGCCTGTGGAAGCGGGCAGGTGTACCATGAAGTCTCTGATAAGCAAGTCACTCCACACACTAACACCGAGGCTAATAAAATGTACCTGGATCTACACAAAACATGTGCAGAAGCGTAGTATGAGTACACCACAACGGTACCCAATAAATGCCAAGCCTAACCTCGGTAAAGTAGTGACAAGGTCAGCTCAGGGCCCTACAGGAAATAATAAGAAACAAGGCAGAAGATATAATGATATAATAAAATGAGAGGGAAGTGAAATAATAAGAATTTACATAAGGTAACAACACGAAAGGAAGAAAAAAAAGACAAAACCAACACGAAAGGAAGCAAGAATCTTACAAGTTAAGGAAAACAACAACAAACAATACAACAAATAGATGAAATCAATAGGGGCACTTCCGAGGTACCACCTCGTAATCAAAAGTAAAATATCTCGCAGTCTTTCCGTATATCACTACGGGAGCCTTTATATTTTGTTTTTGAAAATTATTTTCCTGAAGTAGCATCCCGCGCTTTAGCCCACCTTATCACACTGCATGGCTTCTAGTAGTTCTCCTACTACCCACACGTATCAAGCCCACCTTATCTCACCACATGAGTTTTAACAGCCGAACCTTATACCACCGCATACATATCAATAATCACAATGGCACAGCAGAAATCTCATGCAACAATAACAAACGCACGGTAGAAACCTCGTTCAACAATAACAAGAGCACAACAGAAACCTTGTGCAAACAACCAAACAATCACCTCAACAAAAACATGAAAGCCAAACACTAAAATTGAATAAACGATATTCCAATGATAATTTCAAGTGAATAATTTCCATAGTTAAGTAATGAATACGGAAATCAAGAAGAGAAAGTAATTCAACTAAACATGTGAGACAAGTTGCAAATAGGAGATAAGAAAAGTATACATGTGAAATTAGGCTAAACATGATGACCATAACGTGCTAATGTAACTCAATTAAGTCATGAAAAGGAACTACGTAGAAAAAATGGAATTTCAACATTTAGACCATGTACGCACTCGTCACCTTGCGTACACGGCCTTCACATATCATAAATTATCACCAAACTACCAAATCCTAAGGAGAATTTCCCCTACACAAGGTTATATAAGTCACTTAGCTCAAAACACGCTCCTTCATTCAATTAGAAGGCCTTTCCCTCGATTTTCCAACTCCGAACGGTTCAAATCTAACCAAAACAATTTAACACTATAAATACAACTATAGGAAACTAGTTTAAATAATGAAGTAATTATTTTATCAAAGAATAGTAAAATTTCCCCAAAAGTCACCCTCGGCCCGCCTCTCAGAACCCAACAAAAGCCACTAAAATCTGGAAGACCATTCAACCACGAGTCTAACCATGCCAAATATACCAAAATCCGACACCAAATCGTCACTCAAATCCCCAATTTAGACTCTCCAAATCCCTAGCTTAAAACTCCAAAATTACACCTAACAACCGCACATTCTAGGTTGAAAAATCAATGGGGAATCGTAATTATTGAGTAAATTTAAACACAAGTGACTCACCTCAAGAATCCCTTCGAAATCCCCCTAAAAATCGCCTAATCCCTAGCTTGAAATGCCAAGATTAAGGAAATCACAAAACCCTCGAACTTAATATTCAGCCCAGCAATTTCGCACCTGCAGTCTAGCAGGTGTGAGAAATCTTCCGCTTCTGCAAGTTACCCAAGTCTCCAATGCATCCTCTTCTGTGACCACAAACGCGCAGGTGCGCGTCTGCACTTGCAAAAATCCTTCCGCATCCGTGCTCCATAGTAATCTAATCAAATCCCCCTTTTCTGCTCCATTCGCCGTATCTGCGGCCACGGAGGTGCGACAATTCCCCCGCACCTGTGAATATTGCAAGCTCAAATCCAGGCCGCATCTGCGCTTCCCCTGCTCGCACCTACGACCACAACTCCGTAAGTGCGATTTCACCCGAACTAGTGAGCTTCAGCAGCCTCTCAACTTCCAAACTTGATCCGTTAACCATCCGAACTCCACCCGAAGCTCCCGGGACCTCAACCAAATATATCAGCAAGTCTTAAAACATGATATGAAATTTGTCGAGCCTCCATATCACATCAAACAACGCTAAAACCATGAATCTTGCATTGATTAAAGACTAAAGAACTTTTGAACTTCTAACTCCTACTTTCGATGCTGAAACCTATCACATCACGTCCGATTGACCTCAAATTTTGCACACAAGTCACAAATGACACCACGGACCTACTCCAACTTCTGAAACCCCAATCTGAGCCTGGTAACCACAAAATCCACTCTTGGTCAAACTTCTAAATTTTCAATTTTCTCCATTTCAAGCCTAATTCGACTACGAACCACCAAATTTCTATCCGGACACACTCCTATGTCCAAAATCACCCAACAGAGCTAACAGAACCATAAAAACTCCATTCCGGAGTCATTTACTTACAAGTCAACATCTGGACCTTAACTGAAGCAATGTCCTTCAACCTCAATTTTGTACCTGCCTTTCCAAAATGGCCACCGGCTCCTCAACATAAGATAGATCCTTGCCCAACTGGACTGAGCTGAAGTCTAGCACATGAGATGGATCACTGTGATACTTGTGGAGCTTAGAAACGTGGAACACTGGATGAATTACAGCTAGACTAAGTGATAGTGAAAGTCATAGGCCACCTCTCTGACCCTTTCAAGAATATCAAAAGGCCTGATATACCTTAGGCCCATCTTGCCCTTCTTCCCCAACCATGAATGGAACGTCGCAAACCTTCCGATCCTCATAAATCTTCTGCCTGGATTGGGCTGTACGAAGTCGATCCTAAATCAATTTAACCTTTTCCAAAGCATCCTGAACCCTGAGATCTCTAGCTTCTGAAGCAATCTACCTGGTCGTTGATGCTCATACTTCACATGCTGGAAATTTAGGTACTGAGATAGATACTCCACTATGTCTTCATCCTCCTCCACCAATAATTATGCCTCATGTCCTCATACATCTTCGCGGCACCTGGATGAATGGAGTACTACGAACTGTCAGCCTCCTCGAGAATCAACTCATGCAAGTCATCCGCATTGGGCACACATAGTCTGTCCTGCATCCGTAATACACCTTCATCTCCAGTAGTGACCTCCTTGGCATCGTCATGCTGAACCGTGTCCTTGAGGACAGACAGATGGGGTACTGACACTCTCTGATACGATCATAAAGAGAAGATCGAGAAATCACACAAGCCAAAACTAGGTTGGGCTCGGCTAAAAAACATCCAATCTAACAAATTGGTTGGCCAAGGATTGAACATCCAAGGTTAATGGCCTTTATGCTACCGGTAGGTATGCTAAGCTACCCAAACTCTACGCCTTGCGACTCAAGCATCGGCCACCATATTGACATTCCTGGGATGATATAGAATGGTGATATCATAGTCCTTAAGAAACTCTAACCACCTTCGCTGCCGCAAGTTAAGATCCTTATGTTTGAACAGATGTTGTAAACTTCGCTGATCGGTGTATACCTAACAAGTACACCATACAAATAGTGCCACCAGATCTTCAAGGCATGAACAATAAATGCTAACTCGAGGTCGTGGATAGGATAGTTCTTCTTATGCACCTTCAGATGTCTAAACGTGTAGGTGATCACCCTACCGTCCCGCATCAACACCGCACTGAGACCAATGCGTGATGCATCACAATACACAATATAAGGCCCCAAACCTATAGGCAATACTAACACTAGGGTTGTAGTCAAAGCAGTCTTGAGCTTTTGAAAGCTCTCCTCACACTCCTCGGTCCACCTGAACGGAGCACCATTCTGGGTCAGCATGGTCATAGGTGTTGCAATAGATGAGAAACCCTCCACAAATCGACAATAATACCCCACCAAACCAAGAAAACTCTGAATCTCTGTAGCTGAGGACGGTCTGGGATAACTCGGCCCTACTTCAATCTTCTTTGGATCTACCTTGATCCCCTCACTCGACACTATATGACCCAAAAATACCACTGAATCTAATCGGAATTCACACTTTAAAATTTTTGCATATAATTTCTTTTCTCTTAAGGTCTGAATCACGGTCCTCAGGTGCTACTCATGATCCTCCCGACTCCAGGAGAGCACCAAAATTTTGTCAATAAACACAATGATGAACTAGTCAAGATAGGTCTGAAATACATTGTTCATCAAGTGCATGAACGCTGCTGGGGCATTGGTCAGCCCAAGAAACATCACAAGGAACTCGTAATGTCCATACTAAGTTCTAAAGGCACTCTTCGGGATATCTGGCTCCCGATTCTTCAACTGATGATAGCCTGAACACAAGTCGGTCTTAGAGAACACTCTAGCACCCTGTAGCTTATCAAATAGGTCATTAATACGTGGAACTGGATACTTGTTCTTCATTGTAACCTTGCTCAACTGGTGATAATCAATACACATACGCACATAACCATCTTTCTTCCTCACAAATAAGACTGGAGAACCCCAAGGCGACAAACTGGGTCGAATGAAGCCCTTATCGAGCAACTATTGCAACTGGTCCTTTAACTCTTTTAACTCTGTTGGGGCCATATGATATGGAGGAATATAAATGGGCTAGGTTCCCAGTGACAAATCAATACCAAAGTCGATATCCTTGTCCGGCGGCATGCTCGGAAGATCTGTCAGGAATACATATGGATAATCCCTCACTACGGGAACTGACACGACGATAGGAATATCAACACTGACATCTCTCACATATGCTAGATACGCATCACACCCCTTATCAACCATCCCCTAAGCCTTTAGAAATGAAATAACCTTTCTAGGAACATAATCTAAAGTTACCCCTCCACTCTAACCGCGAAAGACCTGGCATAGCCAACGTCACCGTATTGGTGTGACAATCAAGGATAGCATGATAGGGCGACAACCAGTCCTTGCCCAAAATAATATCAAAGTCTACCATACTGAGAACAATAATCTACCATACGTACCAATAATCACAATGGCATGGCAGAAACCTTGTGCAACAATAACAACCGCACTGCAGAAACCTCGTGCAACAACAACAACAACAACACGACAGAAACTCGTGTAAACAACCAAACAATCACCTCAACTATAACACGAAAGCCAAACACTACAACTAAATAAATGATATTCCAAGGATAGAAATTTCAAGTAAATAATTTCCACAGTTAAGTAATGAATACGAAAATCAAGAAGAGGAAGTAATTCAACTAAACATGTGATACAAGTTGCAAATAAGAGATAAGACAAGTAGATATGTGAAATTAGGCTAAACATGATCACTATAATGTGCTAAACTAACTCAATTAAGGCATGAAAAGGATCTATGTAGCAAAAGATGGAACTTTAACATTTAGCCCGTGTACACACTCTTCACCTTGCGTATACAGCCTTCACATATCACAAATTATCACCAAACTACCAAATCCTAAGGAGAATTTCCCGCACACAAGATTAGACAAGTCACTTACCTCAAACAACGCTCAATCAATCAATTAGAAGGCCTTTCCCTCGATTTTCCAACTCCGAACGGCTCCAATCTAGCCAAAACAATTTCATACTATAAATACAACTATAGGAAACTAGTTTAAATAATGAAGTAATTATTTTAGCAAAGAATTGTAAAATCGCCCCAAAAGTCACCCTGGGACTGTGTCTCATAACCCAACAAAAGTCAAAAAAATCCGAAAGCCCATCCAAACACGAGTCCAACCATACCAAATTTACGAAAATCCGACACCAAATCGTCACTCAAATCTCCCATTTAAACTCTCCAAATGCCTAGCTTAAAACTCCAAAATTACACCTCAAAACCACACAATCTTGGTGGAAACAATCAATGCGGAAACATAATTATTGAATAAATTTAACCACAAGTGACTTACCTCAAGAATCCCTTCGAAATCCCTCTCAAAAATCGCCTAATCCCGAGCTTGAAATGTCTAAAATGAAGGAAATCATGAAACCCTCGAACTTAATATTTTGTCTAGCACTTTCTCACCTGCGACTCATTTAGTCACACCTGCGGTCTAGCAGGTGTGAGAAATCTTCAGCTTCTACGGGTTGCCCAAGTATCTACCTCGCTTATGCGACCACACACGCGCTGGTGTGCGTCCGCACCTCGAAAATTCGTCTGCATCTGTGCTCCATAGTAATCTAATCAAATATTGCTTATGCGCTCCACTCACCGCATCTGCGGCCATGCACGTGCGGCAATTCCCTCGCACCTGCGAACACTGCAAGCTTAACTCTAGGACGCATCTGTGTTACCCCTGCTCGCACCTACGACCACAACTCCGTAGGTGCGATTGCACTAGAACTGGTGAGCTACAAAGGCCTCTCAACTTCCAAACTTGATCTGTTAACCATCTGAACTCCTCCCAAGGCCCTCGAGACCTCAACATATAAACCAACAAGTCCTAAAACATGATATAAACTTATTCGAGCCTCCAAAACACATCAAACAACGCTAAAACCATGAATCACGCATCGATTCAAACCTAAAGAATTTTTGAATTTCTAACTCCTACTTTCGATGCCGAATCCTATCAAATCACGTCTGATTGACCTCAAAATTTGCACACAAGTCAAAAAAGACACCACTGACCTACTTCAACTTCTGGAATCCCAATCTGAGTCCAGTAACCACAAAGTCCACTCCCGGTCAAACTTCTAAATTTTCAACTTTTGCCATTTCAAGCCTAATTCGACTACGGACCACCAAATCTCTATCCAGACACACTCCTAAGTCCAAAATCACCCAACAGATCTAACGGAATTGTCAAAACTCCATTCCATATTCGTTTACACACAAGTCAACATCCGGTCAATCATTTGAACTTAAGCCAAACTTAAGACTAAGTGTCTCAACTCATTCCGAAACCTCTTCGGACCCGAACCAACTATATCGGCAAGTCACATAGAAACTAATAAGCATAAAATGAGCGGTGAATAGGGGAAAAACACTACATATATCATAATGACCAGCTTTTTTGTTACATATCCGCACTCAACTGAGGTAATACGACGCGATTCGATGTTAGTAGCATATTCAAAATTGACGAGAAAGGAGGATTTGGCACCTTTTTAGAATTGTACTAGGGATGGAACTCTCCTACTATATAATGGGGAAGATTTTTCATTCAATACACGTTGTAACATGCATATCAAAGAAATGCAAACTTGTTTCTCTGCGTTCTAGTTACTGAGAATTTCTTATTATGATCATAGTTCTTCATATACATTTGGCTCCGAATCGAGGATCTGGTCGAGGGCAGAACTATTGTTAAGTTTGAATCTGAGCCCGAACTTAACGTCTCAAATATTTTGGTTATTTATTTTATCTTTAATACATTTATCTGACGTTCTTGATTACTTATGTCAAATCAATCCACATATCCTTAAAATCGCGTGAAAATTTAATTACTATCCATTTTATGGTTAAAATTTTTTGCGTCCACCATGGGCTAAGGAAAATAGTGGTGGTTTGGTACAAATCATCATAACACACTCTAATTATCAGTCTGCACACTTGAACGTAGAGGATGTGTCTGGCCATCATGGCGAAAATAACAATCTGGTACCTAGAAATGAGGTTCCCCCTGTTGATCCCAACTGAGTCCTATTCACAGACCCAGTTGATGCTAACACACATGTGACCATCGACGCCAACCTTCCTACTGACCCCAAAAACAGAATTGACGGAGGAGCCCGACCGACGGCTCCAGGAGCACCAGAAGGCAAATGAGACGAGGTCAGTTTACAATTGATCTTTGAAATGGCGCAGGCTCTATAGACGGCGATAGCGCAGTTGAAAAACTAAAGTCGAGCCCCCAACAGTGTTGAGCCTAAACCGCCCAGGGAAAACACCAGAAGAAATGAGTAGATCACCGAAAGGCTGGGCAAATTTGAGTCTGATGGCAACTCTAAAGTAATGAAAATGCTACAGGCATTAACAAAATGAGTGAAATCTGGTGAAAAGAAAATCAAGGAAAATGAAAAGAAGGTAGAGATATATAATTCCCGGGTTGATCAAATTCTAGGAGAACCTCCAATATTGTAAGGCTCGAACTCCAAGAAATTTGTCCAAAAGCCTTCCCCTCCGAGCGCGGCATCGAAACCTATCCTGAAGGGGTTTCGTATGCCTGATATTTCAAAATATAATGAAACCAAGGATCCAAATAATCATGTGACCACCTATACATGCTCCATTAAAGGCAACGACTTGGAAAATGAAGAAGTTGAGTCAGTGTTATTAAAGAAGTTTGGGGAAACTCTGTCAAAAGGAACGATGACATGGTACCACAACTTGCCCTAAACTTCCATTGATTCATTCTCTATGCTCGCGGATGCCTTTGTAACGGATCATGATGGGGCCATCAAGTTCAAGACTAGAAAATCAGACATTTTCAAGGTTAATCAAAGGGACAACGAGATACTCGGAGAGTTCGTGCCAAGGTTTCAAATGGAACGGATGGACCTGCCTCCAGTTGAGGATGATTGGGCCGTTCAGGCATTTACTGAGCGACGCAAAACCCAAAGCTCCTTGGCTTCATAACAACTGAAACAAACTTGGTAAAATACCCGGTGGTTACTTGGGCCATCGTCCTCAACAGGTACCAGTCAAAAATCAGAGTCGAGGATGACCAAATCGGAGCCCCTTCCGGATTCGTTTATCCTATCAGAACCAATGATAGACCTAAGATAATCGCTAATCATGAATCAAGGCTGGTCCGAGATCGGTATCAACTATACATTGCAGATCAAAGGTGAAACGGGTCCGGACAGGCCGCTCGGGGGAAGGGAAGCTGCAAGATTGTTAGAGTATAACTTCAACATTGACGTAGCAAGAATCGTATCGACCATTGGACGCATTAAGGAGACCAATTCGCCTCGAGAATAGCAATCTGACCCTACCCAAAGAGATCCTAACTTGATGTGTAAGTATCCTGGCACTCATGGCCAAAGGATCGATGACTAGCGACAACTGAGTGAAGAAGTCGCACGGTTGTTAAATAACAGGCATCTCCAAGAATTCCTAAGTGATCGAGCCAAAAACCATTTCAGGAACAGGGACTCCAACAAACAGGCTGGCCAAGAAGAACCTCAACACATCATCAACATGATTATTGGAGGGGTCGATGTCCCTCAAGGGCCCATGATAAAGAGCACAAAAGTATCCATCACGAGGGAGAAGCACACCCGAGATTATATCCCGCAGGGAGCCATTCCGTTTAGCGACGAGGATGTCGAGGGCATCGTGCAGCCTCATAATGATGCACTTGTAATATCCGTACAAATAAAAAAAATCCCGAGTTAAGCATGTGTTGATTGATCCAGGCAGTTCAGCCAACATCATCAGATTGAGGATCGTAGAATAGTTGGGGCTACAAGATCAAATAGTGTCGACTTTCCGGGTGTTGAACGGATTTAAAATGGCATGCAAAACTACCGAAGGAGAAATAAATTTACCAATAAATACCGTCGGGATGATTCAAGATACCAAATTTTATGTGATCGAAGGGGACATGGGGTATAACGCCTCATTTGGAATGCCTTGGGTTCAAAACATGAGGGCACTACCCTCAACATTACACCAGGCACTGAAGTTCCCCATATTAGGAGGACCCAAGATAATTTACGGAGAGCATCCGACCTCAAAAGAAATAATCGCAGTCGACGAGGTGATCTCGGTGCCCGTGGTCTCGATATCAAAATACACGGAGACGACTAGGAAGGAATATACTAAATAGCAATCATCGATACCGGACCTGACTGAATTGGAAGAGCGAGGAGTAGGCGATTGCCACTGAAAATTCCAATGCCACCAAATAAACGGTCGATGAGCTGGAGAAAGTCATACTGATCGAACACTTGCGCGATCAGAAGGTATACCAGGGCACGAGGTTAACTCCCGAGCTTAGGAAAAAATTCATTGAATTCCTTATAGCTAACATAGATTGTTTCGCTTGGTCCCATCTTGATATAACAAGGATCCAGCCGGCAGTGACCACTCATAACCTGAGTTTGGACCCGAAGTTCCATACACTTAAGTAGAAAAGTAGACCACGATCCGAGGTCTAGAACACATTCATCAAGGATGGGGTATCTAAACCCCTTAAATTAGGATCTATTCGGGAAGTTAAGTACCCGGACTGGCTAGATAACATAGTGGTAGTACCTAAAAAGGGAAATAAGCAAAGAATGTGAGTAGATACTCAGCTTTCTCGATGCCTATATCGGATACAACCAAATTCGGATGGACCAGGGAGACCAAGAAAAGACTTTCTTTATCACTAAATTCGGCACCTACTGTTATAATGTAATGCCATTCGGATTAAAGAATGCTAGTGCCACCTATAAACGCCTAGTAAACTGAATGTTCGAAGAACAGATAGGAAATTAAATGTAAGTTTATATTGACGACATGTTAGTTAAGTCCCTGCGAGCAAAGGACCCTTTGAAACATTTGCAGGAAACCTTCAACATATTGAGAAAATACAATATAAAGCTGAATCCGAAGAAGTGCACATTTGAGGTCGGATCGGGAAAGTTCCTCGGATATATGGTATCCAATCGCGGAATCGAGATTAATCCTAACAAGATCAAGTCCATAGAAGACATTTCCACGATAGACAGTGCCAAGGCCGTTCATAGGTTGATCGGGCGTGGCCTCCCTGGGTCAGTTCTGTGAACAACTATTTTTTGACCACACCGAAATTCTATACTATTTTGCTATAAATATTA
>MDKI01178797.1:0-28594 GCA_005239505.1 Nicotiana paniculata
AATCTCGAAATCAACCATGTCGAGCAATAAGAGATCCGCTCGAGTCTCGAACCTGTAGAATGTAACCATACAGGAATGCTAAACCCGATCTACCA
Organism: Nicotiana paniculata; assembly: GCA_005239505.1. NCBI lineage: Eukaryota > Viridiplantae > Streptophyta > Magnoliopsida > Solanales > Solanaceae > Nicotiana > Nicotiana paniculata. The sequence goes on from MDKI01178797.1 coordinate 96, forward strand.
CTACAGAATCGCCCACAAGAGTGGACACACATATAGGAGAACCCAAGGATTCACTAGGGACATTTAAAAAATGAGCAAATAAGATCAAAACATAGGAATAAGTGGATCCTATATCAAATAACACTGATACCTCTTACCACATACTGTAATAATACATGTGATCACGGTGTCTGAGGCCACTGCATCTGATCTGGCCGGAATAGCATAGAATCTAGCTAGCGCACCGGAAGACTGAGCCCCGCCAGAATGAACAGGAGCTGGCTGACCTCCCCCTGACTGGCCTCCACCTCTAGGACGACCCCTGCCGACGTGTCCCCCACCTCTAGGTGTCCTGACGGCTGGTCCTGGGACCATAGGCTAATAATCCTGCTGCACCGCTTTTCCCCGAAGCCTGGGACAATGCCTCTTCATATGACATGGATCTCCACACTCATAACTACCTCCAGGTATCGTAGCCTGCTGCCCTGAAGAGGAACCTTGAATGGCCGGAGAGCGATGTGTACTCTCTGGCATAGCACTGAAGTAGGGACTGGGGAATCTCAGATAACAGGAATAACCACCTGGGTGAACTTTGAATGGCTGGAGGGCGGTAGGAGCGCTCTAGCATGGCGCTAAAATGAGCCCTCGCTGGAACACCTCGGGGAGGTGGTGGGGTGCTGAATATGGAGACCTGCTGGGATGACCTCTACTGAACTGACCTCTGCCCCTAACTGGGGCACCTCTAAAATCCCCGGAGAATCTGGCTCTCTTGTCCTGCTGACCCTGCTCTCTACCTCTCGACCGATAGCCCTCAATCTGACGAGCTATCTCGACCACCAGCTGATAGGGAGTCCCCATCTCCACCTCTCGGGCTATGTTGACCCTAATACCAGAGTGCATCCCTACTACAAATCTCCGCACTCTCTCAGCATCAGTAGGAAATATCATAAGTGCGTGGCGAGACAACTCTGAGAATCTAACCTCATAATCTGTCATTGACATCTGTCCCTGCTCGAACTGCTCAAACTGATATCACAGCTCTTCCCTCTCAGAGGGTGGGATATACCTGTCTAGAAACATCTGAGTGAACTGCTCCCAAGTGATGGGAGGAGAATCTGTCGGCCTGCTAAGAATATAGGACTGCCACCATCTGCGAGCTCTGCCCTCTAGCTTGAAGGTAGTGAAGTCCACTCCATGGGACTCTAATATCCTCATATTGTGCAACCTATCCCTGCACCTGCCAACAAAATCCTGGGCATCCTCGCCTCGCTCACCCCCGAAGACTGGAGGGTGCAATCGAGTTCATCTATCCAATAACTTCTGCGGATTGCCGTCCGCAGCTGTTCTGGGCTCAGATGTTTCTGCTACAGGCTGGACCCCACCCACGGGCAGTGTACCCGGGGTATGATGTAATGTTGCTGCCTAACCTGCAGCCTGGGCAGTAGGAGTTTTGCCCCCCCTCCCGCCTGAGATGTGGCAGGATCTGCTGGAAATAAACCAGCCTGGGACATGGTGTCCATAAACCGCATTATACGGCCCATGATCTCCTGGAAGCCTGGCGCCGTCATAAAGTCCACTAGAGCAGGACCTGCTGGGGGCACCTCACCCTGCTCCTCTATAGTAGGATCGTCCAGTGGTAGTACAACTGGAATAGCTCGGGGACGCGCTCGTCCCTTACTTCGGGCCGGTTCCCTCCCCGGCCTCTTCCACGACCTCGAACCATGACGGTAGCGGCCCCTCCTGGGTATGGAACATCGGATGCACGCGTCCTCACCATCTGTGAGAGAATAGAAGAATGAGATTTAGTAAACCATTGATTGCACGATAGAATAAAAAATAAGGAGAGTTTTTTCCGAACACCCTATAGCCTCCCGAAGATAAGTAGAGACATCTCCCTACCGATCCGCAAGATTCTACTAGGTTTTCCCGTGATTTGTGAGACCTACGTGAACCTAGTGCTCTGATACCATGTTTTCAAGACCCAAAATACTAACTCAGGTCGTGATGGCGCCCAAAACGGGGGTTAGGCAAGCCCACACTTAAATTACTAAGGATTTTTCCCATACTTGATTAAACATCCCAACACGCACCAAGTTTTAAAGTTCAAAACATTAATTGAAAAAGATGGTAAGCCATTTTTAACCAAAAGCAGCCATAAAGAGGAGTGATCCAATATATATATACAGACTCGCAAACCAAAATAACCACTACGTGTGTGTCAGGAACTAGTGTCACAAGTCCTACGGGCATACTAACAGAATATACAAAAGATGTAATATACAGTACCACTGTCTGAAGAAATATACGGGAAATAAGCAAAAGAAAAATCCATGGTGCTGCCGAGGATTGTCAGGAGAAGCAGCTCACCGTGAAGTCAGGTCCAACTACGATCAGAATTGAGCTCCGGTCTGATAACCAGATGCACATGCCTCAGAACCTGTACAATTAAGTACAGAAGCGTAGCATGAGTACTGTCACACCTCCTTTTTTCACCCCGGCAAGGGTAATAAGGGAGCTTTTCCAATTAAAGTGAATAATCGAAATGGGATTAATTATTTATTCAGAGTCGCCACTTGGAATAATTTATGGTGTCCCAAGTCACCGGTTAATTTTAAATCCCAAATCGAGGAAATTTTGACTCTGTATTAAAGTCTGCAAAACCAGAAGATCGGGTAAGGAATTCTGTTAACCCGGGAGAAGGTGTTAGGCATTCCCGAGTACTGTGGTTTTAGCACGGTCGCTTAGTGATTCATACTTGGCTTAAATTATCTAATTACTCATTTTTAGGGCTTATGTATATTTTTCCTTTTACCGCTTTTAAGAAATTATCCTAAGACGAGTCACGCGTACGTGTACTCATTTTATTTAATGAGCTAAAAATCATGTCACGTGTACGTGTACACAATTAATAGCGCTTAATATTAAAATTATTCGGCCAAAGTCACGCGAACGTATACCTTGATTTTATTTTGAAAAACTGCGCTTAAATCATATCACACGTACGTGTACACAATTTGTTATGCTTTGTTAATATTAAAAATGTTTGGCCGAACACACACCTCAATTTATTTTAAAAATCAGAATTATATCACGCCAACGTGTACACAATTACGATGATAAATTAAAAGTCCGCAATACCAAACCTTAAGACTAAATGAATTATTGTGACCATCACTTGTCCTCATTTTGTCAAGTTTAACTTTTCAGAAATTTTCCTTTTAGATTCTTGCTCAACAACAAAGACTAATAAACTTAACCATAAGACTTAACAACTAAGAAAATTACGTGATAAAAAAAATAACAGATTCAGAACAATAGACATATTAACCAAGATCTCCATAACCAACAGTATTCAATACTAAGAGGTATTTTGTATAAACACAACATTAAAACGATAAATAACTAATGAAATTACTTGAAATCAAAATCGCGCAAACAAAGCAGAGAGCGGCCGGAACCTCGAATCGACGCCGGAAAAACTCGGAACCCAAGCTCGAAGCTACTGCTCACTCGATTTTTGGACTGAAACTCGCCACCTCTCTCTTACTCTCGTTTTATCTATTTTCAGAGAGAGGCCGAAACCTCGAATCGACGCCGGAAAAACTCGGAACCCAAGCTCGAAGCTACTGCTCACTCGATTTTTGGACTAAAACTCGCCGCCTCTCTCTTACTCTTATCTATCTATTTTCTGCCCTCCATTTGTGCGTGAATGTATTAAGAGAAAATCAGAACTCCTTGGGTATGGGATTCGGATTCTTTCTATGAGACTACGACCATTTTAATGTTCTTAGGGGTGGTGTCAGTGATCATTAAGGAAAATGAGGATCCTTTTCTTTCTGTGTGTGGCTGCCATCCTCTTCTCAGGGGTCTGATGGTTTTTTTCTATATGAGAGTGTTTAGGGTGTATTAGATTGTGGGCTAAGGCTTATTTGGGCCAAGGGCTTTGGGTTAGGTCTGAATTGGCTAAATTTTGGCCAAATTTATCTTTTAAAAGTGGTCATTTAACTCTACTAGATTAAAAATATCAACTCCTACAATAATAGCTATTAAAAATACTTAATATCTTAATTAAATAAAGAACAATGAAATTATTTTTGTATTTTTTAAATTTTTGTGATAAAATTAAGTAAAATAATTAAAACTAGTTAAAATAACGATATTTGGCCTAAACTAAACACTTAAACGCTAAAACGTATAAAATCTCTGGGAGGGTCAAAAATCACGCGTCTACAGCTTCCCCTCTTTGACTGGAAACACGAAGAGTTTTCAGACAAAGAACGACTAGGCGAGTTTTTTGATCCGACCCTTATTTAGAGAGACCATAAACTTAACAAAAAGGAGATGTGACCGAGCCCTGGTATATGAGCTACCTACATATCCTTGGCTATAAAGGAATCAGGCCACGTGTAGTTCAAAGGTAGGAAGAGTGATGTAGTATCGTGGTGGAGAACCAATTGAGGTTCCGCTCCATCGAGGTTCTGGTCTGCGGCCCTGTTATTACATCAAAATCAAAAATGAAAAAGACTAGCTAAACCTATCAACTATGAGTTACAAGGTTCCTATCTATAAGTCTTCTGAAGCTTGATCTTGAGTCTTGAATTGTCTTCATGCAGACTTTAGATTTGAACCTTGGCACTTGCTAGATGCAGGTGGTGATTTATTCTTCCACGGCTTCTTCGGAGCAAAACGGGACATGCAAAGCTTGTGACTCAGTCATGTCTAGAGGAACCCACATCCTCTCTCCGCTTCTGCACTTGAATACTTCTTTTTTTTTGTTTTTGTTTTTCTTCTTTTTTTTTTGAATTGGGTTGTACTTTTGTAGGTCATCTATTTTCGACTCGCATTCCTGTCGCGAGATTCTGTTGTTGCTAACACGAATTGAGTTCTGAAATGGGTTCCCTTATTCTCTAGGTGGGCGCCTGATTGCCAAAAACTTGAAACTGTATTCCCTTGTTCTCCAGGTGGGCGCCTGATTACCAAAACTTGAAACTGTCTTCCCTTTGTTCTCCAGGTGGGTGCCTGACTGCCAAAACATGGACCTGTACTCCCTTGTTCTCCAGGTGGGCGCCTGATTACCAAAACTTGAAACTGTCTTCCCTTTGTTCTCCAGGTGGGTGCCTGACTGCCAAAACATGGACCTGTACTCCCTTGTTCTCCAGGTGGGCGCCTGATTGCCAAAAACTTGATATGTATTCCCTTTGTTCTCCAGGTGGGCGCCTGATTGCCAAAACTCAAAATTGTATTCCTTTGTTCTCAAGGTAGGCGCCTGATTGCCAAAACTTGAAACTGTATTCCCTTGTTCTCCAAGTGGGCGCCTGATTAGCAAAACTTGAAACTGTCTTCCCTTTATTCTTCAGATGGGCGCCTGACTGCCAAAACATGGACCTGTACTCCCTTGTTCTCCAGGTGGGCGCCTGATTGCCAAAAACATGAAACTGTATTCCCTTGTTCTCCAGGTGGGCGCCTGACTGCCAAAACATGGACCTGTACTCCCTTGTTCTCCAGGTGGGCGCCTGATTGCCAAAAACATGAAACTGTATTCCCTTGTTCTCCAGGTGGGTGCCTGATTACCAAAACTTGAAACTGCCTTCCTTTTGTTCTCCAGGTGGGCGCCTGACTGCCAAAACATGGACATGTACTCCCTTGTTCTCCAGGTGGGCGCCTGATTTCCAAAACTTGAAACTGTATTCCCTTGTTCTCTAGGTGGGTGCCTGATTTCCAAAACTTGAATTGTATTCCCTTGTTCTCCAGGTGGGCGCCTGATTTCCAAAAACTTGAAACTGTATTTCCTTTGTTCTCCAGGTGGGCGCCTGATTGCCAAAACTTGAAACTGTATCCCTTTGTTCTCCAGGTGGGCGCCTGATTGCCAAAGCTCGAACTGTATTCCCTTGTTCTCTAGGTGGGCGCCTGATTTCCACAACTTGAAACTGTATTCCCTTGTTTTCCAGGTGGGCGCCTGATTGCCAAAACATGGATTGTATTCCTTTGTTCTCCAGGTGGACGCCTGATTGCCAAAACATGGATTGTATTCCCTTGTTCTCCAGGTGGGCGCCTGATTACCGAAGCTCGAACTGTATTCCCTTGTACTCCAGGTGGCGGCCTTATTGCCAAAAACAGTGAATTGTGTTCCCTTGTTCTCAAGTGGGTGCCTGATTACCAAAACATTGAAATGTATTCCCTTGTTCTCTAGGTGGGTGCCTGCAGTCACAATAAAACAAACAAACAAAGAAAATTTTCTGCCACAGTTTGGTATCTGGGCACACATGTGAATGTTAATCGAATCATGTTACCCAAAATCACTAAGAATTTAAACTAAATTCCATTATTCAGGAGGGTCCTGAAAATTTCAAATTGAATCTCATCTTAAGAATGAAAGCTTTAATGCCAACTATATTTCCTCAAAGTAGAGATTATGCTAGATCTTGTTACTCATGGATGTGTTGAATTTTAACTAAGTCCCATTGTCCAGGAGGGTCGTGAGAACTTCAAATTAAATCTCATTATCCAGGCGGGTCCTAAGAACTTGAAAACTAAATCCCATTATCCAGGAGGGTCCTGAGAACTTGAAAACTAAATCCCGTTATCCAGGAGGGTCCTGAGAACTTGAAAACTAAATCCCATTATCCAGGAGGGTCCTGAGAACTTGAAAACTAAATCCCATTATCCAGGAGGGTCCTGCGAACTTAAAACTAATCCTTGAAAATTTGAAATCAAATCCCATTATCCAGGAGGGTCATGAGAACTTAAAACTAATCCTTGAAAATTTGAAATCACATCCCATTATCCAGGAGGGTCCTCAGAATTCATGGTCAAACCTGTCTGGTGCATGTTTTCCTTACGGAGGGTTCCTCCGGAACAAATGAGATTTCCTGCCCCTGTTTCAATCAAAGAAAACTTTATCAGTTTGAAAAATGTAGTGTTTAGTTTGTGGCATTCTTGCTGAGGATGGCCTTCCCACTGTCGCGCTTTGTTCTAACTGGCTGCTTTGAACTTGGCCAAGAATTTGTTTGACTTTCTGGCTGAATTTCAACCATAGGACCTTGAAAGACCCAAATGACCTTTGATCAAACCGTTGTTTTACATTTCTGTCCTTCCCATTTGAACCTCTACATCTTCCACAACATTCACAAACCACTCGACCACTTGAACTTTCACTAACACCTTATTTCCATTTTTGCATTGTGCTATTTCTGGTATGTCTTGGCCGCACTTTGCTTCATGCAATTTCAGAAGCTGGTAGTAAGCTTTGGAATCCTTCTTTTACTTGCTTAAACATGACTGACATTGGTAAAACCTTAAAGAAATAAACCCAAAATAAATGAAATACAATGACTTGGAGAATTAGGAATAAAGAAGAAAATTCGAAACAGGATGACTATTTGTAGGAGAAAAAGGAAAAAAGACTTATCTGGGTGAGGCAACTGGCACCAATGATCATGACATGCATTTCAGATTAATCAGCCCGGCCTGCTCAACCAATCAACTTTCAGTTGTCATATCTCATGCCCGGGACCTTCATAACCTAATCTCTTTGCCAAGTCGCTGACCTTGTTCGATTTGCGTTTTCACCAACAGACCTCTTTCATTTGTTCATTTCTCAACTCACTGCCACCCTACGGTGCCCGTGAATATTTTCACCGATAAGACTCTCTCATTTTTAATTTCTCTCAGCTTACCACCTTACGGTGCCCTTGAGGGTTTTCACCAATAAGACTCTCTCATTTATTTGTTTTCCTTTGTACGGCACGGAGTGTTGCCCCTGGTGTGAATCATACTTCTGTCTCGCTTGACTTGGCACTCTCAAACAATGGTCGGAAGATCTTTCTTTGGACCGTAATGCAGGCTTTTGGATGGGGTTAGAAAGAAAGGATAAAGGCTCAAAACAAATTGAGTGGGTTAGCAATTACAACCTTTGGAATCAGCTCTTTTATATAGCCACAACTTCAGTCCCAGTTTCTTTGCTTGGGGGATTTTTGCATTTTTATTTGGATGGAACCGAACCGTGAGGCTGCCTACATATCCTTAAAAGGAATCAGGTCGAACGTAGTTCATTTCATAGGAGTTGATTTGTTGTTGTTGTTTTTCTCTTTTTCTTTTCTTTTTTTCTTCTTCTTTCTTTTTTTTCACTCTTTTTAATTCTTTTCTTTCTCTTTTTCTCTTATCTTTTCCTCTTTTCCTTCTTTATTTACCTTTTGTGTCTGTGTTTCTGAACTTTTCTACTGATTCCAAAGAGGGGTATGAAAGAAAATATATAAGGCTCAAAAAGGTAACAACGGGTAAAGATGTTTAGATAGCAGAAAAAAATGCCTTCGTCATTCCAATCTTCAAAACATGCCAAGTACAAACAAAGAAATCATACATAATATCTTTTGACTGCATCAGAATTGATAACCATATCTACACATTTGCCTTCTATATCTGTTAAATACAAAGCACCATTGGACAACACTCTCATTAAGATGAACGGCCCCTGCCAATTCGGGGTGAACTTGCCTTTTGCTTCCGCCTGATGTGGAAGGAGGCGTTTCAACACTTGCTGACCCACTTCAAATTTCCGGGGATTCACCTTTTTGTTGTATGCTCTTGCCATTCTCTTTTGATACAACTGGCCATGACAAACTGCTGCCAGTCTTTTTTCGTCAATCATACTTAATTGCTCCAAACGGTCTTTGACCCACTCATCATCATCAATATCGACTTCAGGGACAACCCGCAGAGATAAAATTTCAACTTCCACGGGTATCACTGCTTCAGTGCCATATACCAACAAATAAGGAGTTGCACCTACTGAAGTGCGAACAGTAGTGCGATAACCTAGCAAAGCAAAAGGAAACTTCTCATGCCATTTCCTGGAACCTTGCACCATTTTCCGAAGTATTTTCTTTATGTTCTTGTTGGCTACCTCAACAGCTCCATTTTCCTTGGGGCGATACGGAGTAGAATTCCGACGCGTAATCTTGAACTATTGGCACACTTCTTTCATCAAATGACTGTTAAGATTAGCACCATTGTCTGTGATGATTACCTTTGGGATTCCGAACCGACAAATGATGTTTGAATGAACAAAGTCGACCATTGCCTTCTTGGTCACAGATTTGAAAGTTTTAGCTTCAACCCACTTAGTGAAATAGTCAATGGCCACAGGAATGAGCTTGTGCCCGTTTGATTCCGTGGGCCCGATTGGTCCAATGACGTCCATGCCCCAAGCAACAAAGGGCCATGACGCAGACATTGTGTGCAACTCAGACGGCGGAGAATGAATCAAGTCTCCGTGTACCTGGCATTGATGACACTTGCGCACGAATCCGATGCAATCTCGTTCCATGGTGAGCCAATAATACCCTGCTCGAAGAATTTTCTTTTCCAGAACATACCCACTTATATGCGGCCCGCAAACTCCGGAATGTACTTCGGTCATGATAGTCGTGGCTTGCTTAGCATCGATGCACCTCAATAGCCCAAGATCTGGAGTTCTTTTGTACAAAATTCCCCCACTCAAGAAAAATCCACAAGCCAAATGCCGAATTGTTCTCTTTTGATCACCTGTGGCTTGTAACGGATATACCCCCATCCTGATGTACTCCCTAATGTCATGGAACCACGGTTCACCATCGAGTTCTTCTTCAACCACATTACAGTAGGCATGCTGATCCCGAAATTGAATATGCAGAGGGTCGACATAAGCTTTGTCCGGGTGGTGCAACATTGACGCCAAGGTAGCCAAAGCGTCGGCAACCTCATTATGGATCCTTGGAATATTCCTGAACTCTATTTATCGAAATCGCTGACAAAGATCATGCAAACATTTTCGATACGGTATAAGCTTTAAATCCTGTGTCTCCCATTCTCCTTGAATCTGGTGCACCAGAAGGTCCGAGTCTCCCAAGACCAAAACTTCTTGGACTCCCATGTCTATGGCTAACCTCAATCCCAAAATGCATGCCTCGTACTCAGCCATGTTGTTGGTATAATAGAAATGAAGCTGGGATGTTACAGGATAGTGATTCCCTATTTTCGAGATGAGTACTGCCCCTATTCCGACACCTTTCATATTAGCGGCCCCATCAAAGAAGAGTCTCCATCCGGGCTTTTCTTCCTGCTCAACCTCGTCATGCATCACCTTTTCATCAGGAAAATAGGTCTTCAATGGCTCATACTCTTCATTGACTGGGTTCTCGGCCAAATGATCGGCCAATGCTTGGGCTTTCATCGCGGTCCGAGTCACATAGACAATGTCAAACTCTGTGAGCAAAATATGCCACTTCGCAAGTCTTCCTGTGGGCATAGGCTTCTGAAAGATATACTTTAGAGTATCCAGGCGAGAAACGAGGTAAGTAGTGTAGGACGACATATAATGTTTCAACTTTTGTACCACCCAAGTTAGGGCGCAACATGTCCTTTCAAAGGGAGTGTACTTAACCTCATAGGACGTGAACTTCTTGCTGAGATAATAGATGGCTTGCTCCTTCCTGCCTGTGATGTCATGTTGACCCAACACACAGCCAAACGATTTGTCCAAGGCCGTCAGATAAAGAATTAAAGGCCTTCCGGGTTTCGGCGGGACCAACACAGGTGGATTTGACAAGTACCCCTTGATTTTATCAAGTGCGTCCTGGCACTCATCAGTCCATTTGACCGCAGCATCCTTCTTCAGCAACTTAAAAATGGGCTCACAAGTTGTCGTGAGTTGAGCAATAAATCTACTGATGTAGTTTAAACGCCCGAGCAAACTCATCACCTCAGTCTTGTTCCTTGGAGGTGGCAACTCTTGGATAGCTTTGATATTTGACGGGTCCAACTCAATGCCTCGACAACTGACTATGAATCCCAACAACTTTTCGGATGGAACACCAAATGCGCACTTGATAGGGTTAAGCTTAAGATTGTACCTGGGAAGCCTTTGGAAAAACTTTCTCAAATCTCCGACATGGTCGGCCTTTTGCTTTGACTTTATGATCACATCATCCATGTAAACCTCAATCTCCTTGTGTATCATGTCATGGAACACAATAGTCATTGCCCTCATGTAAGTTGCCCCAACGTTTTTCAAACCAAATGGCATTACCCGGTAGCAATAATTTCCCCATGGGGTAATGAAATGCTGTCTTTTTTGCATCCTCCTCATCCATCAAAATCTGGTGGTATCCCGTATAGCAATCTACAAAAGACCCAATCTCGTTCTTGGCACAGTTGTCAATTAGAATGTGGATATTTGGCAATGGAAAATTATCTTTTGGACTTGCTTTGTTGAGATCACGGTAATCCACGCACACCCTGGTCTTGCTGTCCTTCTTTGGCATTGGCACCAAATTAGCTAACCAAATGGGATATCATGTGACTCGAATGACCTTTGCATCCAACTGCTTTGTGATTTCTTCCTTAATCTTCACACTCATGTCATTTTTGAACTTTCTCAACTTCTGCTTGATGGGAGGGAATGCCGGGTCAGTTGGTAATTTGTGGACCACCAAATCGGTACTCAAGCCTGGCATATCATCATACGACCATGCAAAAATATCCTCATATTCAAACAATGCTTTGATTAGTTCTTCCCTAATTTGTGGCTCAAGATGTACATTTATCTTGGTTTCTCTGACATTATCCGGATCCCCTAAATTGATTGCTTCCGTTTCATTCAGATTAGGCTTGGGTTTTTCTTCAAAATGATTTAGTTTCTTACTAATTTCCTCAAATGCCTCATCCTCATCATATTTTGTTTCATCATCACAATCTATTTCTTTGATTATTATTTCGGAATTAGATTGACTTTTAAGACTGGGTCGAAGATTCCTCATGCATTTCATGTCATTGAAACAAACATAAAAAGAATTGTACAAAGAAAAAAAAAGAACTATCAGGAATGATGAAAAAGGGAAATTGCATTTCATTGTAAATAAAGGATAATAGGGTTTTTACATCAACAAACGAAAAATAAAAATTTGGGTCACAACCCTGGAATAACCCAGATGGAAAGGAAACCAAAACAAACTACCAAGACTCCTTCCGAGTAGGGAGAGGAGTAGCCTTCCAATTGTTAAGCTTTACATTCGGCCCGACGAACTGCTCATCTGCTTTGCTAGACCCTCCTCCGACTTCTACCATGTTCACATCATCAAACAACCTATGGAACCTCTTAATTAACTCTTCATCAATGTCAACCACAGGACTTGGAACTGTTGACGCTGGGCGTTTCCTGGCACAGGGCTTAACAAAAGACCTGGAGAGACGCGGGATAGGCTTCAGGAGTACCCACGCCTTTTGTTTCATCCTTTTAGTCCTTTTTGCTTATGCCGCTGTGGGTTTGAATCCAAGACCGAACGTGCCCAAATTTTCAGGGAGGGACACTGGCTATACGATACCCTGCAAGGAGGCACCCAGGCCTTTACCTAGCACAAAGACATTTTTCAACATTTCAGATGCCACCATGACGGATGAAGAGGCTATCTTTGGAGCTGGAATACATTCCCCTTCTGGAACCTTCTCGACCGGCACTGTTTCAAAAACTTGATAGACCCAAGGCCCTTTGTCATATTCGGCCTCAATAAATGGGATAGAGGCATCACTGTGAGCACACAAATTCTCCTCGCCATGCACGACGATCTCCTGTCTATCCCATTCAAACTTGACCATTTGGTGCAAAGAGGACGTCACTGCTTTGGCAGCGTGTATCCACGGCCGACCTAACAACAAATTGTAAGAGATGGCTATATCCAATACCTGGAACTCCATGATGAACTCCATCGGTCCTATTGTCAGCTCAAGAACTATATCACCAACCGAGTCTTTCCCTCCGCCGTCAAAAACTCGGACGCATATGTTGTTCTTGTGAATCCTCTCATTATCAACTTTCAACTTGTTCAGAGTAGAGACAGGGCAAATTTTTGCGCTGGAACTATTGTCAACTAATACCCTGGTAAGATAGAGAGCTTTGTTGTGTTCAGTACCTTCCACGGGCAACTCGTCATCATAGAAGGTGATCCTATTTACCTCAAATATTTTGTTGGCTATCTTTTCCAGATGGTTCACTGAGATTTTGTCGGGGACATGAGCCTCGTTCAGAATTTTAATCAGGGCCCGACGATGCTAATCTGAATGGATCAAAAATGATAGCAGGGAAATCTGAGCGGGCGTCTTTCTCAACTGCTCCATGATGGAGTAATCTTGTACCTTCATTTTTCTCAAAAACTCCTCTGCTTCTTCTTCAGTGACTGCTTTCATTACTAGAACTGGGTTATCTCTGGATATTTTAGCTTTCCTTAACTCCTCCGGTGCAAAGCATCTCCCCGAACGAGTTAATCCCTGGTCCTTATTGACTTCTTCTTTCACTTCCTTTCCCTTATAGGTCACTACCACCCATTCGTAGTTCCATGGGATAGCCTTGGTGTTGACTACCGGTAGCTGGGTTACAGGCTTGATGATGATAGGGTCCGTACGGGCACCCTCTACAATTATGAAAGGCTTACTCGCCAACCCTGGCACGAACACCTTTGACTTATCTTTCTTTGCTACCGCGTTACTTGGGGACCTTTTCTCAATTACCACGGACAGCTTGCCGCTTGTCATGCTCAACGTGTTCACTGATCCTTCAACTGTTGGCTTTTTGACTGTCTTGACCTCACTAGACCGAATCATCATGACGGATTGTGAAGGCTTCTTGGGTTCCCCCTCCTTATGTACTATCTCGATCATGTTTGTTTCATAATGTGTTGGCAATGGGTTCTGATTGATCTTAGGTGCCTCCGAGGTTTGAACTACAATCTGGTTTGTGTCGATGAGCTCCTGGATGACACTTTTCAGGTGCCAACATTTCTCCGTATCATGTCCCGGAGTACCAAAACAATATGCACAACTCAAGGAGTAATCAAGATTCCTTGGAGGAGGGTTTGGCAATTTTGACTCGATTGGCCTCAGCACATCCAACTGCCTCAATCTCTAGAATAAACTGGTATAAGACTCCCCCAACGGGGTGAAAGTTTTCTTCCGCTGCAACCTCTCGTTTCTGAACACTAGTTTGGGCCGGAAACCTGGCCGGTAGGGTTTCGGTAGGCTCGCGGGGGTGGGTAAGCATTCTGTGGAGCGAGGTAGGCATTCTGTGGGGCTGGGTAGGTGTTTTATGGGGCTGGGGCATGCCATTGTGAATATGAAGGAGGTTGAGTATATGATTGGGCGTGGAGGACAGAAATCTGAGGGTCTGGTGATGGGAAGTAATGATGGGGTGGATTATATGGGTTTTGGGTGTAGGTTTGGTGATAGGGTCGAGGCTGGGTATAGTGGGGTGACGGGCCTCTCGGTCCCAACCGTGATCCTGAATCAACTGTTGCCACATCTTTTTTCTTCTTCTTTCCAATCACTCCCCCGATACCATTTTGGATGGCTTGAGTGGTTGCCTTGAAGGCCGAGTAGCTCATGATTTTGCTTGATTTAAGCCCTTTTTCTACCATGCCACCCATTTTTACCACCTCATTAAAAGACTTTCCTATGGCCGATATCAGATGGCCAAAGTAAGTAGGCTCTAGAGCCTGTAAGAAGTACTCCACCATTTCGTTTTCCTCCATCGGGGGGTTTAACTCTTGCGCCTGTTCTCTCCAGCGAAAACCGTATTCCCTGAAACTTTCGCTAGGCTTCTTCTCAATCTTAGTCAAAGACAAATGATCTGAAACAATTTCGATGTTGTATTGGAAGTGACGAGCGAATGCTTGGGCCAAATCATCCCAGGTATACCATCTGCTGTGATCCTGACGAGTGTACCACTCCAACGTCGTGCCACTCAGACTCTGGCTAAAGTATGCCATCAGTAGTTCATCTTTTCCGCCGGCTCCTCTCATTTTACTGCAGAATCCCCTCAAATGGGCCATCGGGTCTCCATGCCCATCATACAGGTCAAATTTAGGCATTTTGAATCCCACAGGCAGCTGAACATCGGGGAATAAACACAAATCTTTGTAGGCTACTCTCACCTAGCCTCCCAATCCCTGCATGTTCCTGAACGATTGTTCCAGGCTTCTTACCTTCCTGAACATCTCCTTCTGCTCTAAGTTCTTAGGTGGTTTCTAAGTTTCAACAGGGAGGTCGAAACGAGGGTTGTATGGGTAATGGTCTGGGGCCTTGAAAGTAGGCTCTGGGGGATAGTATTGGTTATCTTGGGTCGGGAATAATGGCTCACTGGAGGATCAATGGAGTGTAGCGGGCAGGGGTGCCACAAAAATAGGGGTGGCTGGTGGAGGGGGATAAGGGATTGGTTTGGCTGGTGGTGCTTGTGTGGTTTGGGAAGTGGTTCCCTGATATTGGTGGTAACGGGGGAAGCCTGGTGGGTGTTGCAGAGATAAGTCGACAGTGGGAAACTCTTGGGATTGAGCTAGTGGCGGGATGAAATCAGGGTTGGCGGGGTATGATGGTGGTGGATGCCCCTTCATCCATGCTTGATACATTTCTGCCATTTGGTGTTTCAACTTATGAAGCTCCTCTTTCAGATTAACATCAAACTCTTCTCCCTCCTTTGACGCATCAATAGCACTTGCATCCAGCTCTTTTCCAGCCATGATCAACTTATCTCTAGACCTGGTGTTGTACGGGTGGGTTGCCAGAATGCCGAACAAACTAACCACATCCTGTTATGATAATAATTACAATACCAAAGATGAGCAAAACAAATCCAACATGTTAGCGTTAGGGCATTTATCATGTAGAAACATCACATTGCGTGCCATGCACCTGGTAATAACTAATGGTTCATGAATGGCTTCGAGGGTCACAACGTCATTTGGCATCCCAATTTTGTTCATTTCAGCCTCCTCTTTTCTTTCATTTCTAGCACTTCTTGACTTGCTCATTTTTCTTCCTCTCTTTTTTTTTACTTATCACTAGTTTACTTTCTTCTCACCCCTCGCGTCCCACAAATTCATTCTTTTTTTTCCTTTTTCTTTTCTCATTTTTTTTAACTTTTAAGAAAATGATTTGATTGAACCCTATGTAAGTTACCTACGTATCATATTCCGCATGAATCAGACCAAGTGTAGTTCTGGAAAAGTAATGAACAAACAAACTAAGAAAAAAACAAAATCTTTTTGGATTTTTCATTTGTAACTCTTTTTTTTTTTGGTTTTTCAAATATAAAACATGCAATATTATAACAAAAACTCGAAAATCTTAACTAGACTGACATACTCGATTCTACTGTACAAGACTAAAAATTAAAAGACAACATAAAATAGACTCAAAAATAAAAAAATTCTTCAAGCAGCTCTTGTATGCATGATCTTGACTAAAATGGTCCTGGGTATCTGTCATGCTCAAACTCTAGTAAATGGATTCATACCTGAATGGAAAAAATAAGATTAAATATAGTTAGTGACTCAAGACACGTATGAGACCATAATACTTCCAATTGAGCCATGCAAACATGATTGGGTTATTTTTTGTAAAAGTGGCTAGTCATGCAAATTCAACATGGATAGACCTTAGAATTGAGAGGACATCTTGTTGTACACTTGCGCTCTAAGACATATGTTATTAAGACACTTTGAAAAAACTAGCTCTATTTTGCAAAAACGGCCTACGTGGCCAAATGTGGCTAAACTTACAAAATTTCGCTAAGACCCCGCGAAGCCAAGAACCTAAGACTCACTAAGAATATCGGACCCTATGTGGGTTGCCTACGTATCGCGCCCCGAAAGACGAAAATCAGGTTTGCGTAGTTCGAGCAGATTGGATACGGAAGAGAATTTAAAAAAGACACTCATTTGGAAAGAACATATTTTTTTTATTGAAAAATGATGAAACATGTAGGTCTTTTTGGATTTTCTTTTTCTTATTTATATTTTTTGAAAAATGATGGGAAAGTGCAAAACCTTTTTGGATTTTCATTTTCTCTTTTTTCTATTTTGGAAAAATGATGGAAAAGTGTAAAATGTTTTTGGATTTTCTTTCTCTTTTTTTTTTTAATTTTTGGAAAATGATGGAAAAGTGTAATTTTTTGGATTTTCTTTCTCTTTATTTTTTTTTTGAAAAATGATGGAAGAGTGTAAAATCTGTTTTTTGATTTTTCATTTCCATTTCCATTTTTTTCCTGAAAGAAAATAAATAAAAATAAATAAATTTGTGAAGGAAAAATATAATTGGACCCTACTTGCTTCATTTTCACACTTAACCCTCTTTTTCTTCTCATTTGCCCTCAACCATCATTGGTCCGCGAAATGACACATTTTACCCTCGAGGAATACAACATGTAGCACATAAAATGCATCAAAATGGTCTTTATTTTTGGGTACACCTGTCCTAGACGGACCCAACCCCTGTGTTGACTCCCCTATGTCAAATGCTCGTGATGCAAATAATTGTTCCTATTAAGGATCCGACATGGGGTTTTGTTATTCTAGGTTTAAACCTGGGGTTGTGTTCTAGACCTGCGTACACGAGCGGACAGCTGGAGCCGAGGTAGGGGCAACGTACCAGAAGCACGAAAGTATACCCGGTCTTGTTGCTGGTCCATCCTCGTTCTTATTTGGTACGACCTCTAACAGAAAAGCCGGCCATGCGAACGTGTGCACCATTTTCTTTAGAAGACTCAGAGGGGTGGCGTAAGGAAGCAATTTAAATACAGATCAAATAATATTAAAGCGGTAACTTAATGACAATTAGCACATTAGGCCCATAAAATACAGTAATAGCATAATCAATGAAGCCAAGTAAAAACACATAAAAAAGCTCGAATTCTTGAACCCTGAACCAGAGATTCTGGGTTCTTATTCCCCAGCAGAGTCGCCAGATCTGTCACACCTCCTTTTTTCACCCCGACAAGGGTAATAAGGGAGTTTTTCCAATTAAAGTGACTAATGGGATTAATTATTTATTCAGAGTCGCCACTTAGAATAATTTATGGTGTCTCAAGTCACCGGTTTAATTTAAATCCCAAATCGAGGAAGTTTTGACTCTGTGTTAAAGTCTCCGAAATCAGAAGACCGAGTAAGTAATTCTGTTAACCCTGGAGAAGGTGTTAGGCATTACCGAGTTCCGTGATTTTAGCACGATCGCTTAGTGATTCATACTTGGCTTAAATTATCTAATTACACATTTTTAGGGCTTATGTATATTTTGCCTTTTACCGCTTTTAAGAAATTATCCTAAGACGAGTCACGCATACGTGTACTCATTTTATTTAATGAGCTAAAAATCATATCACGCGTACGTGTACACCATTAATAGCCCTTAATATTAAAATTATTCGGCCAAAGTCACGCGAACATGTACCTTAATTTTATTTTGAAAAACTGCGCTTAAATCATGTCACACGTACGTGTACACAATTTGTTACGCTTCGTTAATATTAAAAATGTTTGGCCGAACACGCACCTCGATTTATTTTAAAAATCAGAATTATATCACGCCAACGTGTACACAATTACGATGATAAATTAAAAGTGCACAGTACCAAACCTTAAGACTAAATGCATTATTGTAACCATCACTTGTCCTCATTTTTTCAAGTTTAACTTTTCAAAACTTTTCCTTTTAGATTCTTTCTCAACAACAAAGACTAATAAACTTAACCATAAGACTTAACAACTAAGAAAATTACGTGATAAAAAAAATAACAGATTCAGAACAATAGACATATTAACCAAGATCTCCATAACCAACAGTATTCAATACTAAGAGGGATTTTGTATAAACACAACATTAAAACGATAAATAACTAATGAAATTACTTGAAATCAAAATCGCGCAAACAAAGCAGAGAGCGGCCGGAACCTCGAATCGACGGCAGAAAAACTCGGAACCCAAGCTCGAAGCTACTGCTCACTCGATTTTTGGACTGAAACTCGCCGCCTCTCTCTTACTCTCGTTCTCTCTGTTTTCAGAGAGCGGCCGGAACCTCGAATCGACGCCGAAAAAACTCGGAACCCAAGCTCGAAGCTACTGCTCACTCGATTTTTGGACTTAAACTCGCCGCCTCTCTCTTACTCTCGTTCTCTCTGTTTTCTGCCCTCCATTTGTGCGTGAATGTATTAAGAGAAAATCAGAACTCCTTGGGAATGGGGTTCAGATTCTTTCTATGAGACTAAGAGCTTTTTAATGTTCTTAGGGGTGGTGTCACTGATCATTAAGGAAAATGAGGATCCTTTTCTTTGTGTGTGTGGCTGCCGTCCTCTTCTCAGGGGTCTGATGGTTGTCTTTCTATATGAGAGTGTTTAGGGTGTATTAGATTCTGAGCTAAGGGTTATTTGGGCCAAGGGGTTTGGGCTAGGTCTGAATTGGTTAAATTTTGGCAAAATTTATCATTTAAAAGTGGTCATTTAACTCTACTAGATTAAAAATATCAACTCCTACAATAATAACTATTAAAAATACTTAATATCTTAATAAAATAAAGAACAATGAAATTATTTTTGTATTTTTTTTTAATTTTTGTGATAAAATTAAGTCAAATAATTAAAACTAGTCAAAATAACGATATTTGGCCTAAACTAAACATTTAAATGTTAAAATGTATAAAATCTCTGGGAGGGTCAAAAATCACGCGCCTACAAGTACATAAACAAATATATACCTAGTGAGTATCCCACCTAACCTCGAAGAAGTAGTGACGAGAGGTCGACATTGACACTCACTAAGGTCCAACAGAATGATTAATAAGGTATAATATCAGTAACAGACATACAAGGATGATAAAAGCAGTAAACATTAAAAATGACAGTAATTCCAATAAACACTGGAAGTAATTGTACAATTTCTACTTCATTATTCTTTTCTTTCCTTTAAAAATATATCTGACCACTCAAAATCCATAAAAAGGAATCATTAACAATTTAACATGCGCATACAGGATACGGACAACCCGTCTAAGCCATCATAATGATCATATATGTGTACTGTCGAGGATCGAACGGCCCGAACCATAATATATATCTTTCAATCTCGCCGTGGCGTACGGCCCGCTCACATGAGAGTGGGAGAAATAACACTCTGCTCGTGGAATGTAAATTGCGAAGCGGTCACATGCACACACAATCCATACATTTATTCTTTATAAATTACTTTTCGTGAACAATTACTTAAAATTACTTAAATTCCATGATTTCAGGGAAACAAGATGCATGTAACATTAATTCACTAAGCATATAGTTCATTTCAAGGAAAAATATAAGGCATAGTTTAGGCCTAACTACCCGGACATAACAATAATATTCGCTACGTGCGGACTCTCATCACTTTGTGCGTACGTAGCCCCCACAAACATTAGCACATAGTCATTTAAAGAACCTAGAGGGACAGTTCCCTCTTACAAGGTTAGAAAGGAGACTCACTTCGTATCGAACCTACTTTCCGGGTCAAGAACGCGCCCGAAACTTCAAACTCGACACCCACGGACTCGAAACTAGCCAAATGTTATACAAATATATCAATTTATACTCAAAGCATGAAATTCTCCTACTACGTAGCCAAATTCGTCATTCTTGAAGTAGTCCTAAAATCCAAACCCCAGCCCGCATGCTCGGATTCCAAAAATTCTCGAAGGGAACACTCACCCATAGCCTAAGGATCATTTATACATGATTTTTACTTGATTTCATAGCTAATTGACGGGTAATTTTATACATTTTCAAAAGCCCTAGGTTACTACCCCAAATTCTTAATTTTCACTAATTAGGTAGTTAATTTAGCTTGTAATCCATGCATGAAACTAATATTAGGGTAGAATTTACTTACCTTCAATAACTAGGTCGTTTTCCCCTATTGAATGCTGAAAATCGCCCCAAGGAAGAAGAAGAAGAAGATGAGGGAAATGAATTAAATCCCGCTATAAAAACACACTGCCCAGTGGTCTCCTCTATGCGATCGCAGCCTGGCAGTGCGATCGCAGAGCTTTAAATGACCAGGCCCTCATGGGCCTTCTACGCGAACACGGAAAGAGCCCTGCGAACGCACAGGGTAAGGAATAGCTGGGCTGGCCCAAGGCTGGGCTCTTGTGCGAACGCGGGTGGGGTGTGCGATCGCACTGGGTCAGGAGCCCAACCCATCGCGATCATGGTTCCTTTTGTGCGAACACACAGGGCATTCACCACCCCTGCCTAGTTCCTTCTATGCGATCACATCATTGCACCTGCGATCGCACTGAAGGAAACCAGTCAGTGAAAAATCTGGTTTTTAAACTTAACTTCGAGGGGTCCGAAACTCACCCGAGCCCCTCGAGACCCCGTCCAAAGGCATTGGAAGGTCTGTATTCATGATATGGACTCGGTCGAATTTTCATAACGTGAAAAAAACACTGAAACTAAGAATTCGACCCCAAAACCAAATTGAATCAAACTTTGAACTTAAAGTTCTAGAATTCGCTTTCAATGCGCCGAACCGACCTATACTACTCGGATTGACACCAAATTTTGCAAGCAAGTCATAAATGACATAACGGAACTATTCTCGGTCTTGGAATTACGTTCGGGCCTCGATAACACAAAAACACGTTCCCAACAAAATTTCAAACTTAAGGAAACTCTAATTCCGATATTGGGCGCCGAAACGCCCCCGGGTCATCCAAAACCCATTCTGAACATACGCCCAAGTCCGAAATCATCATACAAAGCTACCGGAATTGTCAAAACTCGATTCTGAGGTCCTTTACTCAAAATGTTGACCAAAGTCAAACTTTAACCTTAAAGGCCAACCTTAAGGAACCAAATGTTCCTATACCACTCTAAATGCCTCTGAATCCCGAACCACCCGTCTCCGCAAGTTATAAATCATAATAAGCCGCTACAAGAAGTCTCATTTAGGGGAACGGGGTCCTGATATACAAAATGACCGGTTGGGTCATTACAGTATGAGGCTGGTGAATGGTGATAGGAGGGCTAAATTGCAGTTGTGATGGTGTCATCAGGCTTATGTAGGTTAGGGTGGCACTACTAGAAAATGGTCCTATTGTAATAATTTTTTTGTAACGGTTATGGAATTGTTGCCATAGAATATATATAGCAACGGTTCTAACAGTTCCAGTAGATGTTGGATGATAGCAGCACACATTAGAGATCAAACTGTTCCAATTGTAATAAAACTGTGGCCTAAAATAATTTTCCGGAACGGCTTTGTAAACCGGCCCAAATGACCTGTTTATGGGAACGGTTATTTGGGAAAATTTGTTATTGGAACGGTTATTTTTTGTCATCGTTATTCCCTCATAAATTTTGCTAAACCCGCCAATAAACAATCCTTATTCTTTCTATTCTAATAAAATATAAATATAAAATGATAATTTATATTTTATATGGTATATGTCGCCTCCCTAAAATATCAGAACCTACCAAACTAAAAACACTCCATCCATATATCCAAAGCATCTCTTCTCTGCCAAATCCTAAGAGAAAGTACCAAATCTGAAAATTGGGTTGGAGATGTGAAATTTTCCTCTTATAAACATAGAATGGTTTTATAGGGCTTGCATCTGAGCTTTTTAAAAAATGAAGTGAATGAAATTGCTAGTTAGAACCCAAAATTAACTGATTTGGAGACTGATTTCTCGACTGCTCGACTCGACTACTCGACTACTGCTTGAAGCTCAACTGCTTGACCGATCGTCTGCTCGATTTCTCGACTGCTCGACTACTCGACTATTGCTTGAAGCTCGTCTGCTCGACTGCTCTTCTGCTCGATTTCTCGACTGCTTGACTGCTTGAAAGCGCGACTGCTCGACTACTGCTTGAAGCCAAACAAATACTCTTCGTGACTTGTGTTTCATATTTCATGAGTTTTCTTTACATATTCTTGATTTTGCCTTATGATGGGGTTTAATTTTCAATGTGAGTAGTTGTTCTATATAGTTGAAGATTTGGTTGTATTTGGGGGTTCAATATTTGGGTAAATAGGGTTGTATACTGATACTACCTCTTTCATTATTTTTTCCGTGTTTTTTTTTAATATCTCAATAGAAGATTTGTCGAACTGTATAGTTCTTCTTTTACAGGTTGAAGAAATCATTATTTATTGTAGAGTTCTTCTTTTACAGATTTGTCGATTCGTCGAGGTGAAATCGTTGCTGGTAGCTAAGGGAAAAGTCGTTATCGATAAGTAGTTTTTAATTTGAATTTTGGATGAGTTTTTACTTCTTATCCTCTGTCTTGTCTTCAAGAATATTGTTTAAGGATCATGATTTGGAGGTTGAGACTTGTGGATATTTCAAAGGAGATAACTTTATGTTTTCTTCTTTTACATCTTCAGTGTTGTTTGTGTATGAGGTGGCTTTAAAGAATGTATCTTCTGCTGCTACTTGTTGTTCTTCAAACAAGCTGAGAAAGTATCAACAAGATAAAGAAACCTTATAGTAATAAAAAAAAGTCGTATGAGAATTGTTTCTTGTGTTGTAATCCCCTTCTAGGAAGGTTCTTCTTAACAACTAGACCTCGAAAGATACGTGAATACAAGGCAGAGTTCACTATTGAGTCCCAAACTAGTTACATAATCTATTAATGAAACAATTGTTCCTAAGAGTAGTCTTGTATCTATGTAGTTTCTCATTCTGAATCCACTTTATAGTATACTCAGTGGAATTCCTGAACAATTTCCAGGCTTACCAGGTGTGATAGATCATTTCCCCCCCATATAGCTTTAAAATGTTAGTTGGTAGGTAGGCGAATGAGGATTGACAGATTTAGCGCATTTGTATAATTTTATTTTAGATGACCTGATAGAGGAACTTAATGGTTACTATGTGTTAATAGTGGACATTCAATTTGATTCAGAGGGAGAAAATTTAACTAGAATGTATTAGTAAGTTTGGTGGGTAGTCTCCTTGAGAAATAAAGGAATGGGAGAAATATTTTGATATATGTTAAGTGTTATATAATAGTCCTATTTATATACAATGTTTACATATACCTAAAACATCCTTATCAATGTGTGCCGAGGGTCTATTGCATACACACTACTCTCCCCAGACACCGCGGTCTGGGATAATATTGGCTATGTTGTTGTTGTGGTTGTTGTACTTAGAAAATATTCCATGTGAACACATTTTGTGGTTTATTTTGAACTTTAGTTGATACAAAGAACAAATCTCTTCTCTAATGATTTTATAGCTCTTTCTCAATAAAAGAATTGCTTTACTATTTGTAATTATTTGAGTTCATCCCCTTTAAGCTTTGGTCAAAGTCAAATTATAGTATGTACCTTGGTTTATTGAGTTAATTCTTGATTTACTTTTGTCATATAGGATTCTCATGGATAAAGTAGATAAAAGTTGGATGCATATTTTAAGATGGATGGATGAGTATATCCGTGGAGTGAATGATTTCCTTGATAAGGCATTTGAACGAGCTTCCCAAGGAAATGAAATATTATGCCCTTGCAAAAAGTGCATTAATCGCTATTGGCATTATAGAAATGTGGTCGAGGATCACTTGGTCGTTAATGGCTTTGTTTATGGTTACACCGAATGGATTTTCCATGGTGAAGGATTTTCCTCTAGAATTACACCTAGTCAAATAAATAATGATGAAGCTTCTAACATGCATGATGATATTGATGGATTACTTCATGATACATTCAGAAATGTAGAAGGTAAGACGGTACACGAAGAAGGGATGAGAGAGGCTCTATCTGAAGATGCTAAGAGATTTTTTAAATTATTAGAGGAAGGGAAACAAGAATCATATCCAGGGTGTGAAAACTTCAATAAACTGAGTTTCAGCATCCGGTTGTACTTGTTTAAGTCATTGCATGGGTTGAGTGATGTAGCCCTTTCAGACTTGTTAGAATTGCTAAAAGAGGCATTTCCCTTTGCTAAGCTGCCAGAGTCTTTCAACAAGGCTAAAAATATGATAAAAGATTTGGGTCTTCATTATGATAAAATACATGCATGCCCTAATGATTGCATGCTATTTTGGAATGACAATGCAAATGCTGATAATTGCTCTGTTTGTGGGTCTTTTAGATGGAAAAGTTCTAAACGTGCCTTGACTAATGCAAGTGCTAAAGTTCCTGCAAAGGTTTTAAGGTACTCTCTCTTGAATCCTAGGCTCTAGAGAATATTCATGTGTCCTGAAACAGCTATTGCAATGAGATGACATGCTAATGAACGACCTAATGATGGGGATTTGAGGCATCCTGCTGATGGAGAAGCTTGGAAGGATTTTGATTCTCTACATCCCGACTTCTCCAAAGATCCACGTAATGTTAGGTTGGGTCTTTCAAGTGATGGTTTCAACCAATTTCGAACCATAAGTATTTCTCATAGCACGTGGCCCGTCATGTTAATGAACTACAATTTATCACCATGGATTTGCATGAAGCAAGAATTTATCATGTTGTCAATGATGATACCAGGTCCATCATCTCCAGGAAATGATATATATGTGTACTTACAACCACTTATTGCAGAATTGAAGGAACTATGGGAAAATGGGATAAAAACATATGATGCTGAGACAAAGCAAACATTTCAAATACGTGCAGCGTTGTTGTGGACAGTTAGTGATTTTCCAGCATTAGCTATGCTTTCAGGATGGAGCATCAAAGGGAGGTTGGCATGCCCCACTTGTAATTATGACACATGCTCTTTATATCTCAAACACATCCATAAGATGTGTTATATGGGCCATCGAAGATTTTTACCTCATGATCATCCTTTGCGGAAAGATAAGAAGTCATTTGATGGTAAGGAGGAACATAGACCTGCACATACTCCTTTGTCGGGAGTTGAAGTGTTTCAAGAGCTGCTTGAATTCAACAATGTTTTTGGAAAGGTCAAAGAGAAAAGACCCAGGGATAACAAGGGTCCATGGAAAAAAAGATCTATTTTTTTTTAATTGCCATATTGGGCGCATAATAAATTGAGGCACAATCTTGATGTGATGCACATCGAGAAAAATATATGTGACAATTTGCTTGGGACTTTATTGGAAATGGAAAAAAAGTCAAAGTATCATGTAAATGCTCGCTATGACTTACAAGAAATGGGGATACGAAAGGAGTTACAACCAAGAGAAGATGATGATGGAACAATGAGTTTGGCTAAATCTTGTTTCTACATGGAACCAAAACAGAAAAGTTTATTTTGTACCGTCATAAAAAATGCCAAGTTACCAAAAGGTTGTGCTTCAAATATTTCAGAACGCGTGCAAGTGAAGGAGATGAAAATATCAGGGTACAAGAGTCATGATGCTCATTTTATAATGCATTACTTGCTCCAGATTGCTGTTAGAAAGACGTTGCCCAAGAGTGTTTCATTGGCCTTGATTAGGTTGGATGATTTTTTAAGAGCCATATGTAGTAAAGTCATAAGGCGAAGAGATCTTGAAAAAATGAACTCTGAAATTGTTGAAATAAATTGTGATCTTGAAAAGATTTTTCATCCAACATTTTTCGATATAATACCACATTTGCCTATTCATTTGGTGAATGAATTAAGCTTGGGGGTCCATCTCATCTTCGTTGGATGTATCCCATTGAGATGAACCTATGTAAATACAAGTCATTTGTTTGTAATCGATCTTCTCCAGAAGCATCGGTAGCAGAGAGATTTTTGGCAGAAGAGTGTTTGACTTTTTGTTCAAGATACCTACATGACAGCGTGAAGACAAGATTCAGCATATACCCAATTTTAGATGATGAGTGCCATCAAAATTTGTCATCCATATTCCCTGTTATAGGCCATCCAATTGGAAGTAAGAAGAAAAATACTTTTCAAATGGAGCCACAGTTATGTTATGAAGCACATCGATATGCTCTGTTCAATACTGGAGATGAACAAGTGGAAAAGTTAATCGAGTAAGATAAATTATATAACACTTATTCTATACTTCATTTTTTAATGATATGATTGATCTTGAATATTCATGTTGCAGGGAACATAAGAATTTAATTGGTAATCGCAGTAGATCAAATGCATGGGAAAGGGCAAGAAATCATAGTCGGGAATTCAACAGTTGGTTTGCTAGAAAGTTAAAAAATATTGAAGTGTCCGATTATGTAAGATGGCTAGCTAAAGGGCCTAATGCAATCGCCAAAAGATATGCTGCATATTTCATTAATGGATACCAATTTCAAACCGTAGAACGGGATTCTCGATGCAAGACTCAAAACAGTGGAGTGACTTTATCGGCAACAACCGATAGCTTTGCTAGCTCTAGGGACCAAAATCCCATCGATGGTGAGGTTATCTATTATGGAGCTATTCAGGATATCATTGAGATTGATTGTTGGGGATGTTTTAGTGTTGTACTATTTAGATGCGATTGGTTTCGTAATGAAATAGATGAATATGGGTTAACCCGTGTGTCTTTAAGAAATTATGTAGTATAGATGACCCTTTTGTGTTAGCTTCACATGTTTATCAAGTTTTTTATGTTGAGGATCCTGTTGAGAAAGATGTTTATTATGCGAGGAATAAAGTCCCTGTTGATTTATATGATTTAGAGGAAGAGGATTGCCCCAATATTGAACACGCATTTTGGAGGGAGCCTAATGATGACATTGGTTCCTTAAGTGGATTAGTTGATGTTGATGTTGGATGCTCAAGAAACGATGTACCCGTTGATGTCATTGATATTCCATCTAATGCACAACATTCAAATGATATAATTATAAAAACATCGGAAGAGGATAATAAGTTTGATGATACTCTTTGGGATTGGATGGAATTAGATGATTAAAGAAGAAACTTCTTATATTCTTTTAAATATATTCTGTTTAGAGTGAGTAATAATATTTTTTATCATTATTTTAGAATTACTCTTGTTTATATAATTTTAGTTATTTTTTATATAATATTTCTTGTTGGTATGCATAACCATTGCCATTAAATATTATACCCCTTTAAATATTTCACCCCTTTAATGTTTGCTACAAATCTAAGCTGCACGTATTGTTTCTAATTTTTAACCTTAACTCTATGTCGTATCGATAAATGGAGTATATCATTTGATTAATTATATTTTCAGGTGGATAGAATCATCCCGGGGACTTTACCATCATCGGCAACAGGATTATAGGCTTATCTAGGTGAACAACAACAACTTTCAGAATCATTTAAGCTGGTACTTTGCTTCATCTTATGTTTTTGCATGTTGCTTTTCCCTGTATATCCTTCTTGTTGTTATTGGTACTCAAAATAATACATTTTTTCCAAGTCTAAACCTTTAAAAGGATTACTCTGTTTGGAAAAACTCTTAGAATTTGATTTTTAACATCCCAAAATTGTAATTCTCTAAATTGGATTTTACTTTGGCTTTTGATGGATTTGATTGAATAATGGGGAATGAAATTGGAGTCCATTTATAGTTTGAGTTACACATTTACAGTTAAATATGATTTAGCTAGGGCAAAGGCAATTGAATACTGTCAAATTAAATGGTCCATCCAATAAACTTTCTAAATCAACTTATTTATCATTTTAATTAATCTGCTTTGGGACAATTTTCTGACAAGTGTTTCTGCCAGAATATAATGAATCACAATTTGATCGGCCACAACTGGTGATTGCGTATCTGTGAGGAAATCCTTTGGAGAAGTGACTCTTCAGATTCTCTCACTGA
>ML356296.1:0-11218 GCA_005239505.1 Nicotiana paniculata
AAGTACATAAAATGCGAGGTAAATAATGCTTAAAATCACGAATTCTAGCCACACATCATATGCAAATTGGAACAAGCACAGGTTCATGTCATGGGTCAGAGGAAAGGAGGTACCATTGGACATGGAGTCATTGTGCAAGTTCTTAGGGGTTGACTGTCCTAAGACGAAGATTTTGCGAAAGTTTGTGAAGTGCCCGTGCTACACTACTATTCAAATACCAAGTGGACAAGGACCAAGGGTGATACCCACAATGAGCTACTCCGAGTTGATTTCCACAAAATTGCCAAGGTGTGATAGAATTTTATGCAAGGTAGGTTGATGCCTGTGGAACATAACACTGAATGCACTCGTGCTCAGGTGTTCTTGATTTTTTTTCTGATGATTGGGAGGACGGTCAATGTTAGTGAGATCATGCTTGGAGAGATGGCCTGCACACGGTTTGAGGGAAAGATAAAAATGTATTTCTATGGTAATCTGATGACACAGTACATGTGATCTCATGAGGTCCCTGACTGCCCTAGGTATGATGACATGGTGAAATATCCGAAGGGTTTGATGGACATCACATCATTGATGGAAAACGCTACCAAGCTGAGCCCGACAGCTCGGAATGAGCGTGAGGAGAACTTCAACAAAAATATCTATGGTTCACTGAACTTGATGATGAGCTGGATGTGAGTGACTGATAAGGAACGGACAGTTGTACAATGACTTGTCTTGTGCTTTGAATGAGATGCTAGGGATCGCTCCTAGAAGTCCCATTCACCCATCTGAAGATGAGAATACAACAAAGGATCAGATGATGAGGGTGATGTTGCTACTGAGGTTATGGGTTCGATGGCTTTGGTCCCGCTTGGTGCAGATGATGATGAGCCCATAGCTTCAGCTGGTGGGCGTTCTGATGATGAAAGATCTAAGTATGACCCGGATGGGTCATAGCGGCAGGGAGTTTTTATCTCCACCTTACCATTTTTTTGATATTTTATATGCATCAAAGACTATGCATGATATAAGCATGGGGTGGGGGAAGTACTTTATGTATAGTGTAATTGTATAAACATTGTCATAATTTTTCTTTTATAACCCGAAGTAGTAGTAATGTAGCTTAGAGTAGTAGATAAATATTGAAAAATAACAAAACAAAAAATGAAAATGAAAAAAAAGTAAGAAAAGCTCAGACTTCTTTCGACGATGGATCTCTTGGACAACTTTCTTGAGGGATTAAGGTCCGATAAAAAATACCAAAAAGATTTTCTTTTTCTTTTATTAGGATAGTTAGGGAGTAATTCCCTAAGTTTTTCTTTGGGCCGATTCTTTTCCAAGGGTGCATCTTGAACTGGGTATTTTGATTTTATCCTTTTAGGATTAGGTTAGATAGAAAACTGAGTTGTTCTATATACCTGTCGACATATTTGGTACTTGTACAATTAAGCTACGGCATGCGCTTTGCCAGCCTGTTGTATTTTATTTGAAATGTGATGCCTAAGTGAAAATGAATAGCCATGCCTTTTCTAAGTTATTTGACTCGTATGACATTTAGTGCATTATTGTTTAAAATTCTCAACTATGTGTGCTTGCTTGACTTGAGAGTTGAACAAAACCGTCTTGATTGAGTTATGTTCAATGTGTGTGAGAGGAGTTATTAACCATTTGTGTTGTCCTGTATAGTCTAGAACTTGTCGTGTGTGTTAATCAAAGCAAAATCATTAAGTGGTGCTAGTCTAGAGGATGACATAGGCCGTTCATTACTTGATCATATATGTGCTTGTCACTTACAAATAAAATTTTCCGTTGTTAGCCCCTTTGAGCTTGTATTTCTTGGAACCCACATTACAAGGCATATCATATTTTTTGTTCTTAACATAAACTTGTTGAACCTTTACCTCCGAAGGCACTTAGTCTATAAAAGAAGTAAGGTGGGATATTTGTAAGTATCTTTTGAGTGGAATCACAGAAGGGCCCACAAGGTGCACTAAAGTTATAAAAAGGCCACTAGCCAATGAACCTTAATGTAAGGAGTGTGTGTAGAAAAAGAAAAAAAAATGAAAATGAAAATAAAAGAAAAATACAAAAATGAAATATGAATAATATTGATATTCAAAAAGAAAAAAAACACACATCCAAATCTTCCTAATTCATGATAGTGGGGATATAGAAGTGCTTAATTGAAAAAGGGCTATGTGTATATGGTTTGTGGCAAAATGAATTGGTTGAGAAGAATATGTGCTCGATTGTTGAGTGTGGTGTATTAAACTGCTTAGGGTGGTTAGACACTATTCCTAAATTATCTTACCCGTCTCTTAGCCTACATTAATACCCAAAAAGACCTAATTAATCCTAGGCTATGCTCGCTTATATTAGTAGAGATGTACATTATGGGGAAGCTTATGGTACGATCACGTGATGCACATGAACTTCTTTGTGAGAGTGAGTGACTTTTGTTTGATTGTGTGATGTCCTTAAACTATGTCTAAAATTATACTTGAACATGTAAACTACTTTTATATTTACTCTCTTCATTGTTGGTGAGGACACATGGTCTCATGACGAATTGGTAATGTTGTTAACTTCTCTTGTTGGGTAATTGCGTGAGTAGAGGGTTCTTAGTGGTAGCGAGTCAGCTCTTGAGTTGAGGTGGTTATGAGTAGGTTGTTTTATTGGTTGAATCAAAACGCCCATACTTCGGCATGTTAAAACAGGAAGAATATGATTTTCGTACGCGTATGCTTGATTTTCGATATCGATCATAGTCTAGGGTAGAGTGTATGATTGAAATTGAGTTGTTCCTCCATAGTTGATGTGTATGTTGTTGGGGTATGGTTGAGAGTTACATTGCTCGAGGGAGAGCAAGAGTCTAAGTATGTGGTGTTGATATTCAGTTTAAACTATATATACTTATATGCATATCGTCCTCACATTTTACTCATATTTCATGGCTTTTGTATATGTAATATAATGATTTGTGCTCATTCGGGCATTTGAAGAAAGCGAAAAAAATGCCCAGTCTAGCGTCCAGGCCAGCGTGTTGCACTGCCTAGGCGCTAAAACTAGTCTTGAAAAATTCAGGGCAACAACCCAAGGCAGGGCCAACGCGATGCACTTCCCTGGACGTTAGGTGACGAGATTTTTTCCCACTTAACTCGGGACTAGCTCTTTTTTGGTCCTACACATCCCCAACTCATATAAAAAGAAGTTTAACCTATTTTGGAGGGGTAGACGCCACTTTGAGAGGAAAACACAAGCACAAAACACTCGGGAGCAAGGATTCTCAGTTTTTCTTCATCTCTTAGTATTTACAACAATTCAACACTTGTGATACTGTTTAACATTATCATGAGTGGCTAAGACCCGTTAGTTCTGGGGTTTAGCCATGAATATTATTGTTCAAAGTTGACTTTACATTGATTATAATTCGCTAATATATGGTTGTTTTTTCAATTCTTTGTTTAATTGCTTGATTTTCTACCTAACAGTTAGGTTGTATTTACTATCTGTGCTATGCTTGGGAAAGCTACGTCAAGATTAGAGATGAATTGAAGAGGGCATGACCTTAACTCTAAGTGGAGGCATATTTGTGACTAGGATAGGAATATACTTAATCACCATGCTTAATTTAATATCGGGATCTTAATGCGTGCTTGATAGATTGATTCCATAGGAATATATGCATTAATCTATTTTGAATAGGCAAGTAGTAATTCAGGAGAATACTACGAGAGCAATTACTTGATTAATTAGCAACCATAAGCTAATTGCATGAAATGGAGAGTTGATTAGAACACAATAGGATTGGTGAATCGATCATAACCCTGAAATATTTTATCTCTACTGAATTCTCAACAGCCATTTTCTGCTTGCTTAACTAGTTAATTTTTACATTTCTGCTTAGCTATAATCACACCATTCAACTCTGATTGACTCGACTAAATAGCAATTTGAGTGAAATTAGTGGGTAGTTAAACACAAGTCTTTGTGAATTAGACGCTCTACTTATCATTATAGTACTTGTTGACCACGTATACTTACACGTGCATTTGGGAGAAACACAAGGCTTTGGCATATGCTGCAACTGAAATAACTGAGACACAATCAGTTCTTTTTTAGCTTGGCTTTCAAGTCCCACAAGCTCTAACTCTATGGTGTGACAATATTAGAGCTGCTTATCTCTCCATTAATCTTATTTTTCACTCGAGAACCAAGTATGTGGAGATTGATTTTTCATTTTGTGCGAAACAAAGTTGAAATGAAATCTTCAAATTCAATTCCTTTCTACCAAAGATCAATTGACAGATACATTTACCATGCCTTTGTCTGTGGCGAGATTTTAGTTTCTCAGAGACAAACTAAATGACAAGTCCACCTTGACTTTGCAAGGGGATTGTTAGACCATCCTGATATTCTCACCATTAGTATTGGATTCTCTTCATAATGATATGGGTGTATATATAGTCAAATTTTCCCTAATTAACGACAATGCCTCTTCACCATAGACAAGGTAAAATGCAAGGTCCACCTCTCTTTCTATCTGTCATTCTGAATCTGTTCTTAGACAAACATTCTGTGTCCTCTGGGAGTATTCAACTCTGACAACAAATCTTTGTCAAATAATACACCACCCACCTTAATCCCCCCAAAAACACACCATGACACACCTCCTAAGAAAAAGAATAGAGAAATTCTCTCTCTATATACAACGGCACATTGTTTCTCCACAATTATGGCTGCTGTCCTCTTCCCCCACCTTCTTTCCTTAATCCTTTTCCTCCTCTTTCTATCACATCCACCTCCTTGTTTTTCCATTGGAGATGATGAGGCCTTGGTTGAATTTAAAGAAGTGTTGACAAATACCTCAGCTCTTGATTCCTCTTGGAAAAAAGGAACAAATCCTTGTGACAATAACAAGAAATGGGTTGGTGTTCAATGTGAAAAAAATGTTGTCCAAGGCTTAATTCTTGGTGGATTTGGTCTCTCAGGGGATATAGATGTTGATTCATTGGTTATCCTTCAAGGCCTTAGAGTGCTCAATCTTGCAAACAACTCTTTCTCAGGGTTCATTCCTGAATTTTTTATGCTTGGTGCCCTTAAGTCTCTATTCATTGATGGGAATCAGTTTACAGGGGAAATCCCTGGAAATTTCTTCTCCAAAACGTCATCTCTCAGGAAAGTCTGGCTTTCGCGAAACAAGTTTTCAGGGAAAATTCCTGATTCTTTAGCTAGTTTGAAATATCTTTTGGAACTTCGCCTGGACAATAATGAATTCTCAGGGACAATTCCATCATCTTTGTCACAGGGGACTCTGATATCTATCAACCTGTCAAATAATAAATTACAAGGCGAAATCCCACAAGTTTTGTCAAGATTTGGTTCAGACCCCTTTCAAGGAAATCCAGAGCTATGTGGACAACAATTAGGGAGAGAGTGCAAGGCTGCAGCCTCAGGGGAAAAATCTGAAGGTTCCAGCATAAAATGGATAATTATAGGCTTAGTGGTTGTTTTGTTATTGGTGGCTATATTTTTCAAGACAAAGCGCAAGGAAGATCACTTTGAAAAGCTTGAAAAAGAGAACCTTGATGAATCTGTGAGGATGAATATTCAAAGCTCAAACAAGAGAAGCATGAGCTTGCACAACTCCATGCGCTCATCAAGGAGAGGACGCTCGCGAAGTGGCAGCGATATGGGTGATCTTGTGGTGGTAAATGATGAAAGAGGTATATTTGGGTTGCCTGATTTGATGAAGGCATCAGCTGAAGTCCTCGGGAATGGAGGATTAGGATCAGCTTATAAGGCAGTACTGGGAAATGGTTTGTCACTCGTTGTGAAGAGGCTGAAGGAGATTAATAAATTGAATAAGGAAACCTTTGACACAGAGATCAGAAAGCTTGCCAAGTTAAGGCACAGGAATTTATTGCAACCGTTGGCATACCATTACAGGAAAGAGGAGAAGCTGGTGGTGTCTGAGTACATTCCAAAAGGCAGCCTGTTGTATCTGTTACATGGTATGAAAACAGCCCATACTGTGTACCACTTATCTTTTCATGTGCATAAGTAAAGATTACTCATGATGGAGATATCATTTATCTTTATCAAATTAGTCTGCTAGTTTTTTCAAGTTCCTTTGGACCGATTCTTTTTAAAGTCTCGCCATTCACATAGTTCGTAAAAATGTTCTTAGATAGCGCAAAACATTTGCATTCTTGGAGTGCCTCAGAAGTAATTTTCACATTATATATTTAACATATCCATTTCGGATCTGCTTCTATAATATATACTCTTTTTGTGTTTATTTATCTTCTGAGATCTTATCCGGATGGAATTTTCAGGTGATCGCGGCATAGCACATGCTCAGTTAAATTGGCCTACTCGCCTGAAAATCATCCATGGAGTTGCCAATGGGATGAAATTTCTTCATTCTGAGTTTGCATCATATGATGTACCTCATGGGAACCTTAAGTCTAGCAACATTCTTCTTACTGCAAATAATGAACCACTTCTCACAGATTATGCTTTTTACCCACTAATCAACAATTCACAAGCTGTTCAATCCCTTTTTGCTTATAAATCACCTGAAGCCATACTAAACCAACAAATCTCTCCAAAAAGTGATGTCTATTGTCTTGGAATCATAATTCTTGAAATCCTTACTGGGAAATTCCCGTCACAGTATCTCAGCAACCAAAAGTGTGGAACCGATGTTGTGCAATGGGCACAGTCAGCAGTTGAAAACAAGGAAGTATCAGAACTGATTGATCCACAGATAGCAACAGCAAAAGATTCTCTTGAAAAGATGGAGACGCTCCTTTATATAGGAGCTGCTTGCACTGAAAGCGACCATGATAAGAGAATTGACATGAAGGAAGCCATAGGGAGGATAGAAGAGATAGAAAGTTAACTTGATGGATTTCAACTTCTGAAAGGTGATTTGGTTAGCCAGGAGGCTCGATTTCTCCGGCTAATGGTCAATGCATGAGCTCTACAAAGAATTAGTTGGCAAAGTGCTTGTTTATAACTCTCCATGACTACCCAATAGAGGCTTATGAAGGGCTTTTGACAAAGGAATCTCTGCAGAGCATCAAAGAAGCCCCGAGGCCGAAAGGATTTGTTGTAAAAGTATCCAATTATATATATATATATAAAAAAAAACTAAGATATAGGAGAGTGAAGGAGCTTAATTTCATTATGTGTTTTATATGTTACATGGATGCTTCATTTGTTTAGAAATATCTGTGTCAAACTGATGAGACATGGTTGCGATTTCTTCAAGATGCACTAAATGTTAGTAAAGCTGAGAATAACTCTATGAAATCACACACTCATATCGGATACTAATCGTTCTTGAGACCATGTAACATAAAGCAATTTCAATTTTTCTCTCTATGTACAGCTTCAATCTCTTACACATAATCTATCTCTTTGAATTGAATAGAATATGGATGGAAGGCCAGTTAAAATAGTGACTACATTAAGAGTAAAAGTAAAGATTACCATCTCTGCGGAGCATCAAAGAAGCTCACCTTTTATTAGATCTGCTAAAATATTTAAAAATACAACCTATATTTTCTCTCATCTTGAAAACACTAACCTTACAACCTGGAAAAAGCAGAAGCCATGGAAAAAAATCCTGTCCCATTAGAACAGGACCGTGAACGAAGTTTAGTTTTGTCGAGAGATGGTACCTGTCAACTCTTCCATATCATACAGTGGCAACATATTCACCGCTACCAAAATCTTATAAGAAATTTGAATTTTGTACAGCCAAAAGGAACAGAATTGAATCTGCAAAAGTAAAAAAACATTGATGAGAAGTTTTGATGGATAATGACTGATGATGACATACAATATATCAAGTTTAGTGCTACCTCATCTTTCCAAGAACTGGTTATGGCCTATGGAAGAGATCAATCATATCTCTAATACAATAACTGCACAACAAGAAGGAACAAAGTTAACATCCTCAAAAAGTTATTGGCCCCAAAACTAGAAGATTTCATTTGTTTAGGTATTCATCCTGAGCAGTGGCGGATTTACATGGACACTTGTGGGTGCTTGAGCATCCATTATTTTTGACCAGATTTAGTAAATTTGCGTAGGCAATTACAAAAATAGTTAGATAAATATTAAGTAAGCACCCACAACTAAACTTCTTTTTCCTCTTCTTCCTGATTTTTTATTGGCGAGCACCCATAACTTTAAAATTCTAGATCCGCCACTGATCCTGAGAGCTTCTTGCAAGTGCTTGTCATGTTAATGTAAACAGTAGATGGAGAGTTATCTAAGTTCATCATTAAACTTACAATCAGAATCAGAGTTGTCCCATTTATTTCTGTCCTTCACACTCTCAAATGCTTCATCTTCACTATCAGTCTCAAATATATTTCCATTGTCCAAGTATTTCTTTTTCATGGCAGCCCTTTGACTGGACGCCTGCGGAAATATCTTTTTGTGAATTATGCCCCTCAGAATCTGCAGATAGCGTTATTTCTCACGTTTAAAATAAAATCACTAAGTTTATTTTCTGAAAATAAATCTGCATAAGAAGAGAAGATCAATAAAATATTTCAGATACATAGATGGGGTCTCCCTAAAAATATGTTGATGAAACAATCAACATTTCACAACCAAAATTTAAAGCAACTATAAGTACATTTCAAGATTGAATGTGTCTATCATTGTCTAATTGAACTGTGAGATCAAGACGGTTCCTTGATAACACATGCTTGACCCAACCAAAACATATAAATATCGAGGACATTGATCAACATGCCATACCATATGCTCCCTCTCATTGTTTATAACACACTTTACCTTTTTAATCTTTTACGAATAGAATGATACCTTTCTATATGTAATGGCATGTTTAGAAGTACAACTTTAAAGGATACTTTAGGCTTATTGCATAAGTAGTTCTTTCTTAAGCGATGTCCCAATTAAATACAACCATATGAAATGAAATGGAGGGAATATAACATATCTTTTGTAAGTTTTTTTTTTTAAAAGTTGATAAGAGTGTACAAACCTTCTCCAATCTTAATTTCTCAAACTTTGACTGAGAAATGGGATCTCTCAAAAGAGGAGGGGAAGGGACAGCGAATCGATGTCTGCAGGCAAATGCCTTCTCAAGGAGATAAGACAATGTCTTTTTACTAATGCCACTGTTTGTGTTTTCCAATTGAACTTGTTGCCTTTTTCCACATACAATACTGTTACTCTGCTTGAGATGATTCTCTTTATCATGTTCCAAACTTTGTAGGCAGTCCAAGAATTTCTCGAGATCCTTCGTTGAACCCTTAGCCGGATCAGGGGAAGTAGTATCACATAGTAGTAGTTTTAGTTCTTTTTGAAGTTCTCCAACTTCTTCAGGTGTAAGCTCTTCTAGATGATCAGGGCAGGAAGGCTGATGATTCAAGTTCCCAAGATCTTTGTTCAAACTGTTATTTCCAAATGTCCCAATAGCAAGAAGTTCAATAGGCCAGTCACTGAATTCTTCTCTACAGGGTTGATGCAACATATGATCTATTATTGTAAGGACAAAAAACACTTATTAGAAGTCAAAACTAATGAAGAAATCAAAGGAAATCATGAATCCTTACTCGTAACTGTCACTGATTTTTGTTTGTTGGTCCCTTCCTTTCCATTCTTCTTGCTTTGGAACCAATTAAAGATCTGCAATCAACATAAATACAAGGTAAAGAATACAATCTTCATTCTTTGCTATGCTAGTGTTAAATTTGTCCAGATTATTTACCTTCATTCTTGGAGAACTGCGGACTTGTGACTGTGGCAGATTGGTAGGTTCTGTCAATGTGATGAGGGCGGGCTTATAGGAATGTTTGTTTGAACAGATATCCCGTAGGACAAAGGAAGCTGAGCTTCTTGACTCTTATATAGAGAGATGGGATAACACGAATTTCCAGAGTCATTGCCAAGCTGGAAGCATTGGTTCAATTTCCCACACGGCTGTACCTGCCGACTTTTGTAGTGTCTTTTACATGGCATTTTCTTCAACTTAAGAAGGGGTTTCTTAGTATAACATGCAAATCGGAACTCTTACCTACATAAGAGATGCACCACTTGTTAATGCACGATTAGTTCAATAGGCCTCCTTTGTTTTTCTTAAGATTAAGACGTCTGAATTTGAAAAAATATCTGAATATCAAGATGTATATTAAGATTAAGACATCTGAATCTGAATATACATCTGAATATATTAAGATGTGTATTAAGATCTGAATAGAAATAAATAAGACTGTTTGATTTTTAACATCTGAATGTATAAAATTTATCTTTATTTGAAAATTAATAAACATAAAATTCAAATGAAATACTAACTAATCTAATATTCTATCAATAAAATATATAATTTTTTAAAATATGATAGTTGTTGATGATGATGGCTAACGGGTGAATGTCGACTAGAGGCGGTGGTTGGTGATAGTTTTGGTTGATGATGGTGGTTCATGCTAGTAGCTAGTAGTGATTGGTAGTGGTGTCGATTATGATTGAGGATAATGGTGGTGGATGGTGATAGTTAATAATGACGGGTAGTGGTAGTAGTTGTGACTGAGGAAGGTGGCGGGCGGGTGGGTGGTGATAGGTTATAATAATGGGCAGTGTCGGCTGTGGTTGTTGATGGTGATGGGGTGGTCAGTGATGGTAGTTAAGGTGGATGAGTGTTGATTGTGGGTGAGAATAATATATGATGGTCGGAGTGGTGTGGATAGTGGGTGGTGATGGTCGATAATGGTGGCGTTTATGATTGAGGATGATGGTGGCTTGGTGGTGGTGGATGTGGTGGTGGTGGGGTGCTGGTGGTTGAGTATGGTGGTGGTGGTGGCATAGTGGTAGTTGATAATGGTATGCGGTGGCGGAAGTTAATAATGAATATGTGATAGCATCTTAATGAAGTTAAGTCTCTATTATAGATCTTAATCATACAGACCTATTCAGACCCATTAAGTGGTTGTGAAGTAAAAAAACAAACACACTTAATGATTCAGATCTGAATAATTAAAATTCAGACTTAAAAAACAAACTCACTTAATGTTTGAGATATGAATGATTAAGATTCAGACCTCCACTAAGTGCAAACAAATGAGGCCTAAGATAACTAGGTTGAAGTATAGGTGTCTGATGGGCCAGGTAAACCCATTTATGGCCCAGACCTAATCGGACCAATACAAAGGGGCAACGTTGGGGTGGGGTACATATTGGTTGGGGGGGG
>ML356296.1:11330-127662 GCA_005239505.1 Nicotiana paniculata
TGGGGGGGGGGGGGTTATTGCGGTTAATTCCTCGGCACCGGGTGTTTGGTACACGGTAATATGTTAACGATTATTTATCTCGTTCCCGCCCGTTATTAATGGTCAAATTTAAAAAAAATAAAAAAGGGATTTGATTATTGGTAATGGTCAGAATTAGCCTTGATCGTCGCTCAACAGTTATTTTTGCTAAAATATGCACTTTTGGCCTCCTAAATTTAAAAAATACCCCCCTCCCCAATTCTTAAAAATTGAATAATTACACATTTATCCTTTTAATAGTCTATAAATAGCATTCCTCTTATTTGTTTTATCCTCGCAAATTTCTCTTTCGCAGTTCAAATTCTCTAACTTCTCTCTTAAATTGCTATCAATTATTTACTCTCAGATGCATTCGGCAAAGTATAATTGCTTGAAACTTAAGAGATGGATTCGACATTCGATTCTTTATTTTGATTGTTATTCATGTTTTGAGAATTTGGACATGTTATAATACGGTATTTGTACTTGTTGGTAAGATTGGACGGAGTCCCGAGGGGTTTGGATGTGTGTTGGCCATTGTTGAGAGATTAATTAAGTAAAAAATTTGGAGTTTGATCATGGTCAACATCGGGTCAAGATGACCTGTTCTCTGTATTTTGAGTGCACGAGCAGGTTCGTTGCATATTTTATGATTGAAATACATATACGGATTATGTCAGGGAGATTCTGCATGAGTTTCAGGGTGGTTTTGGATCATTTCGGTAGAGTTTGGGATACTCGGTGCTAATACATCGCAATTGAGAACTCCGCATTTGCGAATTTCTGGTCGCAATTGTGAACATCCACAATTGCGAACTTTTGGTCACAAATGCAACATCCGCAACTGGTTTAAGAGTTGAAATTTCGGGATTTTGGGTCATTCTTTCATATTTTGAACTCTAGACTTGGTGAGGGGTGATTTTCATGGGGATTTTCATACAAGGCAAGAGGCTAAGTTATTATTACCTATTTGTGATCATATTTCAAGTATCTACATGAATTTCTACACAAAAAACATGGAATTTCAAAGTTAAATTTGGGATTTTGACTATACTTTAATAAAGTATATTTAGAGTATTAGAGTATCAATTTCTACTGTGTTTTTTAATATAATCATATATATATATATATATATATATATATATAGACTCGCGAGGTTATGGATCATCAGAATTCGGTAGGTTTCAGGTTTCGGGCATGCGGACCCGAAGTTGACTTTTATTAACTTTTGGGAAATTCTTCAAAGATCGAGGCTTTATTGATTAGGACTACTTCCTATGGAATTGGTTAACTTCCTTGATTGCTGATTGGTTATATTCGAACCTGTAAGAGGTGATGTCTAAGGAAATGCGATTTTGGAGCTTTGGACTAGCCTGGACGAGGTAAGTGTCATGTCTAGCTTTGTTGAGGGTATTTTTTCTAATAAATTATATTATTTGCTACATGGGAGGGAGGGGTATGGGGGTTGATGTTAATGCGAGGTGACGAGCGTATAGAATATGACAAGATTATCCATGCTCGGGGTAGATTGTATACTTTTTTGTGCCTTGTTGAACTTTGTGAAATTCTTGACTTATGTCTTACTTGATTTTTGTGATAACATGAGTACAAAAATTCATGCTAGAGATCATGTTTTTAGCTTATTACATCTTAAACGAATATGATATTGACAATTTTTGAGACTATTGTTGTACTTAATTCGGCTATAGCAATACTAATATAATAAGCACATATATATATATGCTATTCTTGTGATACGTGGGAATCCATATTTAGGTTGAAGATCATGTTTAAATTTTGTTGAGATACTTGCACATTATGTTTATCGAAATATTGGCTAGCCTATTAGAGCAAAAGCTATGATTATCTCTAATGGGTGCATTGTGCTTAATCACTCTTCTTGATGTTATTTATGCTTTCTACCTTACTTGGTACTGTTATATATGCTTGGTGAGGAAGAGTGAATTGCACGAATGGTGTTTCTCTGCTTGTGAGGAAGAGTGATTTTTGCACGAAGGATATTTTCGTGCTTCTTGACATTATTATAATTGCTTGAAGGGTGTTGCCGTCATTGGTGATGAAGATATAAATACACAAAGGGTGTTGCCGTACTATTTAATTTGATATCTTGAACATACCTTTTTTTTTATTATACGGGTTTGCAGTTATGGCTTATTTGTTCATGTATATTATTTCTTCCTCACATGCTTGATTTAGTGGAGAGGTTTGGTTGTGACATTGTGAGAAATGCTCAGTATTTCTTCATTTGATCTTTTTATAATTACTTGCATTCCTCCTTGGTATTCTCTTGCTTACGAACTGCACATGTTATATTAAGTGAGTATCTTTTGACTTTAAAACCTCGTCACTACTTCATTGAGGTTAGTCAAGATACTTAGTGAGTAAATAGGTTCCGTTGTACTTATACTACACTTTCTGCACCTTGTGTGCAAATATTTGCAGATAAACGATTGTAGAGTTCTGGGGCGAGCATTGAAGACCACAATGTTCTAGTCACCTACTATTAATTGTTCATAGTATTATAGGATTTTGAGATTATATGTGTATAAACTACATGATATATAGTAATATTTATTTGTACCAGAGTTGTATTCTCAATCTTAGTTGAGCATGACTTGTACTACCAATCCTTGTGATAGTTGTATTAGATTTTTTTGTACTTTCACTTATTATTGCTGATGATTTCTCATTATAGTTGTAATTTATAATGTTTTGGCTTACCTAGCGAGTTAAGTTAGGTTCCATCATGACATGGTGGTGATTTTTGGTTCGTGATAAGTTGGTATGAGAGATCAAGGTTCATAGGTTCTACTAGTCATGAGCAAGTATCTGTAGTGTCTTGCGGGTCGGTATGATAATGCCCATACTTATCTTCTAGAGGATACAAGGCATCTAGATAAATTTTCTTCTTTATTTTCTTATTGTGCCGCCTTAATTCAGCTTGAAGCCTAAATCTCCACTTTTTTCTCTTCGATTCCTGTGCGATGTTGATTACTCGGACTCAGATGTGCATTGATGGCTTATGATGTTGCAGATGGGCAACTACGAGTTATGGATAGTTGATCATCATCTCGAGTCTTGAGATGTGGATGTGTTGGTCGATCTTTCAATTGTTCATTTGAGGAATGAAATGGACTCATATATCCTGTTGACGAGTGTAGACTCAGGAAGCTTAATTCGTTAGCCAGTTGTTGCGACCATTTTAGGGTCAAGGGAAGTTGTCAATTTGAGTTTGGCAAGTGAGTTATCTCCTGCAAGAATATTTGAGGTTATGTGTTTCGTATGAGGTTTATATTCAGTGGAATGTATATACTACAATTACGGAGCACTCGAGGAAGCTGGCTTGACTGCAACGAGGATGAGTATGAACTCAACAGAAGATCACAGTGCATTTTGACTAGTGCTATGTGAGTTTATAATGAGT
Organism: Nicotiana paniculata; assembly: GCA_005239505.1. Classification (NCBI taxonomy): domain Eukaryota; kingdom Viridiplantae; phylum Streptophyta; class Magnoliopsida; order Solanales; family Solanaceae; genus Nicotiana; species Nicotiana paniculata. The sequence continues at coordinate 14,794 of ML356296.1, forward strand.
TTCAGCTGGATAATAACGTGAACTCATGGCAAGTTAAGATGGAAGTGTTTTGTGGGTTTTCAGATGATGTGTTTGTGGCATCAGCAATCGGGTCATTTGGGCATGTGTTGTTGTAGTTCATGGGCTTGGGTGCACTGTGTATTGGATATGGTTTGAGAAGGGTGACATCAAAGATGATTTGTGCAAGGAATTTACTGGATGCATGATGTATTACACCTTATGGATATATGGGGTTGCTGAGTGGCCTAGGTTTGATATTTCTTTATGGATGTAGTATGTAGGAGGAATAAATTTCTCGATCGCTTCTTTTAGGGTATTCATGTGCTAGCAAACCTCATGTTTGGTTATGCATTTAAGACTTGATCGGAGTGAGTGACTCTCGACAATTTTCTTTTAGTTGGTTCAAGATTCATATGCGGTATTTAAGGATTTCCAGAGTGCAGGGCTAAAATATGATATTTACATTGGATGGTGCCGAGACTTGCAGTATTCCTATATCATTTTATTCTACATGGCAGTGCTAGAGAGATGAAAGGAACAACTTCGAATTCACATAAGGTCTCTTTTGAGCGAATATTTCGATTTGAGTTACTTTTGGGTTTGACACTCTGCGTAACTTGGTTGATTTAGATGAATTCAGTTTTAATGGCTTGGCTACGTGCTAATAGGTTTCGAAGAGTTCATGATGGTTTTAACCATAATTTGAGGTAAATGCCTTCTATGGGTGTGGGGAATTTGTTGCGTATTATGATTATCTCCTGAATTGAGTTAAGTGTAAGGTTTCCGATTGATGGAGTGTATATCATGCTTGTGATTCAGAATTGATAACGGAGTTCTTGTATTATTAAATCATGGCATGATCGATGTCGTGAGTCGTGAGGCATTAGGATTGAATAGGTGATGTTGTTGTTTAGTTTTGGAAGGAAGGTCATGAGTTCTAAACAAAATGGGAGATCCAAATATTTAAGGGAATGATACACTATTTTGTATTGCTTGAGAATGATATATGTTGTGGAAGATGCATTGAGTATTGAGTTACAAATACTTGACTAGTACTACAAAAATTATATGGACGATAACCATTGATGTTTAGATTTACTATTTGATGCGGAAGCTTTATGAAATTATTATTCATGATAGGATGAGTATGCGTGATGTGTTAGTCATTTAAGTGGGGAGTTAGAGATCATGTACAGAGATTCCGGAATTTTGAAGTTTAGAGATGGGATGTTCTTAGGGGCAGACTATTCCTTTGGTTGCGGATTGTGAAAATGTATTGAGGACCAGACAACTGATTGTATGTGTCGTGGGTAGGTCATTATGGCCTCTAAAAGGCTACTTACCTATTTTGGAATGGTTTGAAACGTTTGGGGGGCTATTGGTGGGTCTAATGTGAATATGTATTCTACATCGGATTAGATTTGTGTATTCATGCATTGCATTTATTGTGGGTGTGTTATCAGACAGAATGGATGTTATTCATGGCCTGATATGTTTCATGTGTTTCTCTCTTCTTCTATGATGGGTTGTAAGATTACTTGATTATTCACACACTTTTTGTGGTCCTGTTTAGGCCTTGTGGCAATATATGAGCGATATGTCATGAGATATTGACTTGCTTCTTGCACCGTAGTTGTGCTTGCCTTTTCGTAGCACATTATGATGTGTGTCCCCCAATGGTTATGTGAATGAACTTTGTGTGCTTGATGTTGATGCACATGCGTTTTTAGAGTGTGAACATTATGTCTCGATGGGTATTCCATGTGGATTGGCATGTGGGATCAGGTTTCACGCTGCAACAATACTATGTTAGGATACGACTCCTTGTGTTTATCTCGTATGCTTTGTTTCTCCCTTGTGGGATGGATTGATGCTTTTGTTGTTATATCTGTTGAACTTATTATATAGTTTTCTTATTTGTAGTCTCTTTCCATTCTTGGTTATATTCGGTTAGTTACATTTTTGGTGCACATATCGCATCATACGAGGGTCTAGATGGAATTTGATGTGGCATGTCGGTCAGGCAGCTTGTACTGGGTGAGACGAGGTTATTAGACCTGGAATATTTTCAATCATATTGGGATAAGATATTTTTGGAATAATAATATCATTAGTCATCTCAAAACTTTGCTATGGTTCTTGTTAGGCGAGGCAACTCCACTACTTGTTGGTTTGATGAGTGGTTATGAGTTTCTACATGTTTCTTTATTTGGTTTCTTAATAGCTTCAAATTTGAGAGGCTCTTAAAAATTCACAAAATTGAAAGGGCTTATGGCTACAAAGTGCGGATAAGGCTTCGACAGATTCATACAAGATCCTATCATGCGTGAGATGCAATTCTATGTAAGCACGATACAATCTTTCTCAAGAATATCAAACGGATTTTTTCCTACTTCGATATGCTGTTACATGTTGTCGCAATTGACATGTGTTAGAGGGATTGTCAAGAGAATCGGCTCATGTATGTTAAGGCTATCCCTTCTTTCTTTTGGCATGATCCATACGATACAAACGAAATGAGAAAATGTGCAACTTTCATAAATGACTCTATTCGTAGAAATGCTAGAGATGCCTATGTTCTTGATTCTCCATGTGTCCTATTATTTTATCATCTGTTCATGGGTCTCAGAAAATACGCAAGTTGATAAAGTTTACTTAAGACATTAATCAAAGGTATAATAGTCGTATGACGTTCCGAGAGATTTTAATGACGTACTTCTCATGCACTGCATTCATTCATACATGTACATTGACCCATGACCAGATGACGTTATATATGTGTATATATGTATATTATATGTATATGAGATATGGGAAAAGGTTACCGTGTTATATACGCACCACCACCTGATCAGCTGGTATACGTTGATGATGTTGCCCACAGTGGCCGAGATGATATGATGGGATGCCCTCAGAGGCTTGATGATGTTATGAACGCATATACCCATGCATTGTATGAAATTTATACACATATGCATGACATTATAAGTATTAAATGATTCACAGAGCTTTTCAGACTTACATGTCGAGTCTTTTACTCCATGTTTCCCTCATGTCTATTATTTACTGATGTTCATTCCTTACATACTCGGTACATTATTTGTACTGATATCCCTTTTTTCTGGGGATGCTGCATTTCATGCCGCATGTACCGATAGACAGGTCGAGAGTCCTCCAAGTAGGCTATCAGCTCAGCGAAAGATTTTGGTGCGCTCCATTTGCTCCGGAGTTGCTTATTTGTTCAGCATGCTTTGGACGTGTATTGTTTAGTATATCGGGGCCCTATCCGGAACTTTATGGTATTTATCTACTCTTAGAGGCTTGTAGACATATGTCATGTAAGTAAAAGATTGAATGACCTTGTCGACCTATGTTTTGTGTACAAGTGATCATTTTGGTCTTATAAGCCTGTATGTCTTATGTATAAGTTGGTGTTACATGTTTTGTTCTAGCTATTCTATGGCAGCCCTTCCACCTCATTTACCTATGATAGCATGATACGAAGTGATACATTATGTTGGTACACAACTGAGTAAGGTACCGGGTGTCTATTGCGGCTCAACATTTTGGGTTGTGACAAAGTGGTACCAGAGCAATTCTGTCCTAGGGAGCCTACAAGCCGCGTCTAGTGGAGTCTTGTTTATGGGTGTGTCGTGCACCACACTTATAAGTAGGAGGCTACAGGGTATTTAGGATTGTCACTCTTTCTTCTTACTCTAGATCGTGTGGTAGAGATCACTTATAATAATTCAAAATCCTAGCTTCTATTTCATTCGTAATAAGACGATACCTACGGTTGGTAAGAAATTGAATATGGCTACAGAAGAGTTGAGTCAAAGGGACTCGATTTTTCATGATGTTTATATGAGTAAATATAAGGTCTTCAGTACATCATGTGTGTACTAAGGCATGTAAGACTCTTGATAAGGAGCCTTAAATTAAGGATATCTTTTCACCCCTACGGTGAAAAGCAATGAGAGATTCAGAAGATAGATACAAAATTCAATAAGTAAAAGAAGCAAAATAAAGAAGGGTACGAGGTACCCAGTTAGTGAAGATTATCATTATTTACAATTCAAGCAGAGAAATATAAGCATTTTGAGTCACCTTCAATTGTAACAGAGGTATGTACTGGCCACACCCATCTCATTTATGCCCTATGGAAGCTAACAGAAGTAGTATAAGAGAAGGACGAATATCAGGATCCGGCTGGGGTTAGAGTGACCCAAAATGGTGGAGGGATTGTTTGCGTTAGTTGACATTTCCAAAGGATAATGCAAATGTGCTAATAGATCTCCTTGTGAGACACCCATATGGTGCACTCCAAAATAGTACAAGTAGAGATGAGTACTACAAAGATAGGCACTAGAATCCTTGAAGGGATAAATATTATCTTAGTGTGGCTCCCGTCCTAGTAGAGCGAGAACGTTAACCAACCCGAAGAGCCAGCGGATGGAGCGAGGGGAGATAAAAGAAAAAGAATGTCTTGTTGAAAGTTTTCAGAAAAAAGTGATAGACAGAAATGTTAGCGGAAAATAAGAAGAGAGTTAATGTGATACATGGATGACAACAGTAGGTAAAAAAAGTGACTGTATTACAGAGCGTATAGATAAGTGAAGGAAAAGACGAAATGTGAAAGGCCTTGAGACCATAAGAGAGTAAAGGACATACAGTTATACCCTCATTTAGAGAAATAAGTTAATGACTCTAACGTGATTACCAAAAGGAAAATTTAGACCCCGGAATAATAGAAATCAGTATGGGCTGGTGAACAGGATAAACTAAACGTGAATTAACGACTGAGTGATTGGATAATAGTCAACATCATGAAAATTTTAGATTACGTTCTAGCAATAATATAATGGACAACATAAGAAGATTCATGAGAAATTTGGAGAATGGTCATTTAGGATGACTTTTCCCTAAAGCAAGCAATGTAAGCAAAGTTAAGTTTAAGGGACTGTATGTGCCAGTTACACTAAGTGTCACCATCGCGAGTAAGGAATTTTGTTATCCTTGGTACAGAAGGATTACCACAAGGCGATTAAGGGTCCTCGATAATGTGAAAAGATGCCAAAGATGAAGAGGTGAGACATCTATAGGTAGATCGTGGTAGCTCCAACTCTTAGTACTCCTATAAAGGGGAATATGGAGTGATGTGGCATTAAGTCAGAATTAAGTGGTTCTAGTGACTATGGAATGGGAAAGGAAGAATAAGATAAAAATGAAAAAGGAATGAGAGTGCACTTATCCAAATACTACAGATATGCAACGATTCCAGAACATTAAGCAAGCACAACATCAAGGAGAGGAAATAAGGGCTCCTGCTCGAGATGTTATCAATAGATAAGAATCCAGTGCGAGACGTTAATTAAGACAAAGGAAATAACCCAAGAAATATTACGCGGAATGTTAATATGAGAATGGGTCAACGAGTAGTTAGTAGTTGATTAAGGAAGAGCCTAGTTAATGGCTAGACAAGAGGATACAGACAAATCAACAGATCGTGCAAGATAAACATAGAAAAACCCAATATAGTGAATTCGGCCCCGCAGTTATGACATTGTAATACTTGAGAAATATTCAGATAGGAGTTGGGGTAGTTAAAGGTACCGTATGAGTGTTAAGGAAATAAAAAAGAGGGCCACTAGGAAGACAGTCAAAAATATCAGTTCAAAAGCAACCCTACAAGCACATGAGTGTGGAGGTAAATAACTAAGGATAAATGTAGGTGAGTACGAACATCAAAATTCTATCGGGAATATGATGTAATAAGCTCGCAACTTTACAAGAGTCAAAAGATCCTCCCTAAATACTACAATGAAAGACTAGTTGAGGAAGTAAGGAAGACGGCTTCAACCTAAGCTCAGTGACCTAAGGAGGAAATGGTCTTATAAAAACAGTCTCACAACAATATTGAATGCACTCCATAAGAAAATGGCACCTACCGTGGCTAATGAACGAGAAGTAAAATGAGAAGTAATATTCAAGATCATATGAGTTGTATGGAATTCCATTATGTGTGGGCACTAAGTTAAGATAATTATGCACGCAATAAGGGGCAGAAAGACCAGGAAAAGTAATTGCTTACATTTAAAGAAAACTGAGAATAAACGAAAAGATCGATTAATGACCCAGAGTATGTTATGAACACACTTAAGAATTCGAATTTTTATACATGCAGCATATATGTTGACAATCATACAGACGTAAAAGACTCCGGTATAAGTTCAAAGAATAATTGAGCCCAGGGCATAGACAAATGATTGAATTGCTAGAAGATTGAATCATGGATATTCCATAGCATCCATGAAGGGGTAAAGTAATAACTAATACCATGAGCCGCAGAACGGAATATAGCTTAAGCCTACATAAAGGTTGATCAGAGGAAAGAGGAAACTAAAGAGTTACATCAACTAAGTAAATTCGGGGTTTGATTATTGGACCCAAAAACTTACGGACATCGTGATTGAGAACATTGCAGAATCACTCTTAATATAAGAGGTGAAAGAGAGATAGTACAATAGCCATATTTTATAATGGCTCTATGTTAAAGCCAGTTAGAAGAGTACCAGCCTCATAAGAAGTCAGTGTGAAGCTCTCATCGAATCATGTAAAGAGGTGTAGTATTATAACAGAAGTTGAAGTTGTGGATATGAATTATACCTATGTGGAAGGGCGGTCATTAAAGAGATAGAAGATGTGATGCGAGACTTTAAGGTAAGTAAGGTAAAGGTGAACAACGTACGAGATACTCAAATGCAGAAGGTTGTGAATAGTCCATACTTCGGATAAAAGGCTAGAAGTGCGGCGATTTAGTATCTAGGAATGATAGCGGCATCGTCAGTAGCATACCTTTAAGCCTATGGTTTCTAGGTACCGAGAGATCTAGCCAAGAGAGTAAAGAAGAGTTAGAGACGATGTGATGTCTCGCTTGATGTTCCACAATCACATAAGGAAATCTGTGGTACAAGCAAGTTGAAGGAAGGTTGCGAGTAGTGATCACGCCCAACTATGTCTTATAAAAAGGACAAAGCGGTTGTTGTTAATATATTCCGGGTATTAATCTCAGAGTCGAATCCCACAGGGAATTAACCTACCAATCAAAGTTATCAGACACACTTAATTCCACTTACTCAACTTTCAAGATATTTTGAATAACAATAGGTTGGTTTTCTACTAACTATTACTTTATGAAACTATATTAACTAAGAGCTAACTAAGAATGGTTTGTAAACAATAATGAGAACGACCTTTAAACCCTACCTGGCTTTTGTTACAGCTCACTTAGATCGCACCCAATGTTTCGTTATCCCTAATCCCACCTTTAAACCCTAGGTTATTGATTCCTCACATATGTCGGGAGTGATGATGTTCAACAACTACCTAAATATGCACTCTCTCCCGAGTAATACATACTAGATAGGCACAACTAATTGAGGACCTTTCAATTAACTTCAACAAGAACGTAGTTGATCAAATAGAGATTAAAATTTGGAAAATCTATATTAACATAGCAAGAGTTTCATCCTTCAACAGGTTCCATCAAAACCTTAGACTAAATGTTTAGCTACTCATAATAAAACAAGATAATCAATAAAAAAATTCACGATTCTCAACATACTGATAAAAGAAGAAGATTGAAAACTCCAATGGTGTCTTGATATTTTCTCACACTTGTTCTTGCCTCCAATATAAGTCTAAAACAAGCTTAACCTTGACTTGAGCGAGCTTGTTGAGTTTATATAGGGTTAGGCTAAGTTTCCCACGTTTTTCACTTAAGTCCCTAAGTTTTCTGGCTATCTCCAGGTCATCCGTGGCCGCGAGCCAACCACGACGCGACCGCGGTGGATTACGCCCATATCGTTTTTCTCCTTTTTCCATCGCGTTCCAGCGCGGTCCGACCGCGGTCGCAGTGGACTGTTGTCCAGTCTTTCTAGCCTTTTCTTGCTCGTTTTCATCTGGATTCTTCTCATTTGGCCTTGTATCTATATATTTGACTCCAAAACACTTTATATTATCTTCCAATTCCGAAGTAACTCCTGCAAAGCACAAAAACCTTAATTAGAGCATTTTGTTATCATTTATCACTTAAAACATCAATAAAGTATGGTTAACTTAGAGCATAGATAGCATCTACATCGCATAATATAGGCTACTATCAAGTAGTATAAATGAATATGTGTAGGTCGCAAGCTAAAGTATTGTAAAAAGACAAGGTTTTAGAAAGACATGAGTAAGGATAAGAAAAGGAGAGCGAGAAAGTGATGAGAATGGATAAAGTCCTTAGGATTAAGCCCATGAAAACAAGAGAGCTAATGGTTTCTCTAAGTTATACCAAGCTCCGTATAGCCTGAATGAACTCAAACGAGTCTAAGACTAATGGCATTTAGTAGAGATGAAATGTTGCCCTGATAGTACAATGAGGGTGTAATTGTGATAGATAAATGATGATGTTTGGGCCTTCGATTGAGTAATGAGTTGAAGAGAATTTCATGAATTGTATGGGATTAAAATACCCACATAAGTGAATCATATTGCGATGCTATAAAATACGGTTATTGAAGTACAATATCACTGCTAAGTGGATCAGGAAAATCACTTCAAATATTCCTCGATGCAACGTAAGCCCTAGTGGCAAGGTATTTCGTAAAAATTTTCAAGTTATCAGTGATATATTGTAGATCAATATTTAGGTAAATCAACAATGGATGGACAAAAGGCACAAAGTATGAGACGAGATTAGGCCGTCATTCTTAAGATGAACAGTAATGAGGAAGCATTAAAGGAATTAGATTTATAGATATGGGATAAGCAATGAAAGTAAATTGGAGTTTGGTAGCAGACCTCAGTAATGATAAATCGAAGTAAGAGTTATGGTATAGTATGCCCTACCTAGATGTAGTAAGGTCATACGAATGGATAACCGGGTCTATGAAATAAGATATAGCAATATTCGTAAGTTCAACAAAGTATCGAGCAAAGAACTTCAGTATACCTATAAATGCCCAAAAAGACATCTTTTCAAGAGCTATATAAGCTTATATCATAGATATTACATCCCGCATTTTTTGTACGTTAAAATTTCGTCGTAAGTTAATCGACGTAAGTTCGGGAATGAGATTATTTTGAGATTTAAAGCATTATGCTATTACAAAAAAATGATGAGTAAATTCGTGAAGGTGAGAGGGTAAGCAAATCGAAGAAAATAAATTTTATCGAAGTTTGATAGTTTGGGATAAAATATGGCCTTAGCTAAAATACCCGATATTTATGGACTAGTACCATACAAGGTACCGCATGGACCTGATAGTAAGGTGTATAAGGTATGTTAAAAGTGAGTAGCATTTTAAGTAATTTGAGATCATTATTAATTATGTGGATAATTATGTAATTAATAATTTTTAGTGGGAGATTAACTAATTAATACAAATAATTGGATAAGGTTTAATGACCCTTAACGTGGCAGCAAGATTGATCAAGTAAATGACTCTTAAATTCCTATAAAATGTGGCAACATTTAGAGAAGTTTTTGGCCAACTAAGCCACTAAGTGGGACCCACTCCTAGGGATTAAAGAGAACCTCTCATTTTTGAATCTTTACACATCAAAGAAGGTTTCAGCAAATATTAAGGACTTTGATCCCTACTTTCTTTGGTTTCTTAATAGCTTCATATGTGAGAGGCTCTTAAAAATTCACAAAATTGAAAGGGATTATGACTACAAAGTGCGAATGAGGCTTCGGAAAATTGATACAAGATCCTATTATGCGTGAGATCAATTCTATGTAAGCACAATACAATCTTTCTCTAGAATATCATACGAATTTTTTCCACTTCGATCTGCCGTTACGTGATGTCGCAATTGACGTGTGTTAGAGGGATTATCAAGAGAATCGACTCAGGTATGTTAAGGCTATCCCTTCTTTCTTTTGGCATGATCCATACGATAGAAACGAAATGAGAAAATGTACAACTTCCATAAATGAATCTATTCGTAGAAATTCTAGAGATGCCTATGTTCTTGATTCTCCATGTGTCCTATTATTTTATCATCTGTTCATGGGTCTCAGAAAATATGTAAGTTGATAAAGTTTACTTCATGACATTAATCAAATGTATAATGGTCGTATGACGTTCCAAGAGATTTTATTGACGTATTTATCATGCACTGCATTCTTTTATACATGTACATTGACACATGACCAGATAAAATTATATATGCGTATATATGTATATTTTATGTATATGGGATATGTGAAAAGGTTACGGCGTTATATATGCACCACTACCTGATTAGCTGGTATACATTGGCGATGTTGCCACAGTGGCCAAGATGATATGATGGGTTGCCCTCAGAGGCTTGATGATGTTATGAACGCATATACCCATGCATGGTATGACATTTATACGTATATACATGACATTATAAGTATTAAATGATCCACAGAGCTATTCAAACTTACATGTCGAGTCTTTTACTCCATGTTTCTCTCGTGTCTATTATTTACTGATGTTCATTCCTTACATAGCCGGTACATTATTTGTACTAACGTCCCTTTTGCCTCGGGACACTATGTTTCATACCCGCAGGTCCCGATAGACAGGTCGATTGTCCTCCAAGTAGGCTATCAGCTCAACGAAAGATGTTGGTGCGCTCCATTTGCTCTGGAGTTGCTTAGTTGGTCAACATGCTTTGGATGTGTATTGTTTAGTATGGAGGGGCCCTATACTGACCTTTATGGTATTTATATACTCTTAGAGGATTTTAGACATATGTCATGTACGTAAAATATTAAATGGCCTTGTCAGCCTATGTTTAGTGTACAAGTGATCATTTTGGTCTTATAGGCCCGTATGTCTTATGTATAAGTTGGTGTTACATGTTTTGTTCTAGCTATTATATGGCATCCTTTTTGCCTCATTTACCTATGGTAGCATGATACGAAAAGATACGTTATGTTGGTACTCGGTTGAGTAATGTACTGTGTGTCTGTTGCGGTTCATCAGTTTAGGCCGTGACAACTAATTGAATTAAGGATTTGGAGTTTGATCATGGTCAACATGACCCCTTTTTTGTATTTTGAGTGAACGAGCATGTTCGTAGTGTATTTTATGATTTAAATTCGTATATGTATTGTATCCGGGAGGTTTCAGATGAGTTTCATAGTGATTTTGGATTATTTCGGTGGAGTTTGGGGTTATATGTGTTGATTATTTGTATTGGCGCACTTTTGGTCGCAAATTGCAAACATTGCATTTGCAAACTTCTGGTTGCATTTGCGAACTTTTTTTGCAATTGCGGAAATGTGGTCACAATTTCGAGCATCCGCAATTTGGTCTCAAATGCGGCATCTACAACTGGTTAAGATTTGGAATTTTAGGATTTTAGCTCATTCTTTCATATTTTGAACCCTAGACTTGGTTAGGGGTGATTTTTCATGGATATTTTCATATGAGGCAATATGGTAGGTGATTTCTAACTATTTTTAGTTATATTTTAAGAATATATGTGACATTCTACACCAAAAATAGGGAATTTCATTGTGAAATGTGTGGGTTTTGATTATACTTTAAGAAACTGTATCTTGAGGATTTGAATGCCGATTTGGACTCAGTTTTGGAGTCTAATCATATATTTGGACTCGACAGGTTATGGGTCATCAGATTTTAGTATTGTTTTCGAGTTTCGGGCATACAGGCCCGGAGTGGGCTTCTATTGACTTTTGGGGAATTTTTCAAAGATCGAGGCTTTATTTATAGGGATTAGTTCCTATGGAGTTGGTTGACTTTCTTGATAGACGATTGGCTATATTCGAACCTGTTAGGGGTGATGTCTAAAGGAAATGCGATTTTGGAGCTTTGGACTAGATCGAATGAGGTAAGTTTCATGTCTAGCTTTATTGAGGAAATATTTATACATGATATTGTTTGCTACATAGGAGAGAGGGGGTTGATTCATATGCGAGTTGACGAGCATATATGCATGTGACATGATTATCCATGCTCGAGGTAGATTATATACTTCTTTGTGCCTTGTTGAACTTTATGAACTTCTTGACTTTGGTTTTACATGATTTCTGTGATAGCATGAATATAAATATCCATGCTAGAGATCATGCTTATATGTTATTACATCTTAAACAAATATGATATTGACAATTCTTCGAGTATGTTGATATACTTAATTCGACTGTATTAATACTTATATAATAAACACATATCCGTATCAGTTATTCTTGTCATAATTGGCATACATATTTATGCTGAAGATCATGTTTACATTTTGTTGAGATACTTGGACATTATGGTTCTTGAAATATTAGCTCGCCTATTGGTGCAAAAGCTATGATTATCTCTCACAAGGTGCATTATGCTTAATCATTATTCTTAATATTATTTATGCTTCCTAACTTTCTTGGTACTATTATATATGCTTGGTGAGAAAGAGTGAATTGCATGAAGGGTGTTTCCGTGCTTGTGAGGAAGAATGATTTATGCATGAAGGGTGCTTTCGTGCTTTTTGACATTATTATTATTGTATGAAGGGTGTATTCGTACATGGTGGGGAGAATGATATGATATTGGAACCAAATGAGTTTCCGTGCAAATGAGAATGAGAGTTCATGGCACGAAGGATGTTTGCATAAAAGCGACAATGAGAGTCATGCATTATAATGTGTTATCTCTCCCTCACATATACATTTATGCCTTCTCCTGAGTTTTTATTGTCTCACCTATGCTTTCTGTCTTGTTGTTGTTATTATGTGTATTCCTTCCATAATATTTCTATTATCCCATCTATGCGTTCTTCACGTGTTTTCACATATATGCTTTCTTCCTTGACTTGTTGTTGTTACATCTATACCTTCTATCTTACTTGTTATTGTCATCTACATGCATCTACCTTATTTGTCACTAGTGTAAACATGACTTCTACATTTCTTGTTATTTCTACATCAGTGTCCACTACCTTCATTGCTGCTGTAACATCTATGCCTTCTACTTTATTGTTACTTTTAGCTATGTGTCTTCTAGCTAGTTTGGTGTTGTTATATATGTTATTGGTGAGAAGAATGGTATTTCACTAAGGATATACTTGTGGTTGTTGAGTATGAGTTAAATGCATGAAGAGTATTGCCGTTTGATTTGATATCCCGAACATACCCTTTTTAATTATACGGGTTTGCAGTTATGGCATATATTGGTTCACACATATTGTTTCTTCCTCACAGACTTGATTTACTGGAGAGGTTTGGTTGTGACATTTGTGAAATATACTCAATATTTCTTTATTCGATCTTTTAATTATTACTGTCCTTCCTCCTTGTTATTTCTCTTGCGTACGAACTGCACGAGTTATATTAAATGAGAATCTTTTGACTTAAATATTTTGTCATTACTTCACCAAGGTTAATCACGATACTTATTGAGTACATAGATTCAATTGTACTCATGCTACACTTCTGCACCTTGTGTGCAAATATTTGAAGAAAATCGGTTGCATAGTTCTAGGGAGACCATTGAAGACTACACTATTTCAGTCACCTACTATTAGTTGTTCATAGAAGTGTAGAATTTTGAATCCTATTTATGTAAACTTCAAACATATGTTATACTATTTCTTCGTACCAGAGTTGTATTCTTAATGTTAGTAGCTCATATCATGTACCACCAGTCCTTCCGATAGTCTTATTGGATTCTTTTGCAGTTTTACTTATTATTACTGATGATTTCTCGTTAGTTGTAACTTATAATATTTGGCTTACCTAGCGGGTTGGGTTATGTACCGTCACAACTTGGTAGTAACTTTTTAATAGTGACATGTTATCAGAGTCGGATTGTGATTTTGAGACCTTAGCTAGGTTCACTTTGTTGGTAAGAACTTGTGTGCAAAATTTGATCATGATCTAGAATGTCTAAGTGTGATGTGAACGCGTTCAGCGAAGTTAGAATATCTAAAAGTTAAGAGAATGATTTGATCTTTGTTTATTAGTTTTGATGTTATTTATGGTGTTTAGAATATTTATATAAGGCTGGATAATGTATTTTGACTTGCTGGTATATTTGGACAGGATCCTGAGGGCCTCGAGTATGATCCAGAGTGGTTCTAAACCATTTTGGTTGAGTTTGTCGCTGCTGTGTTGCTGGTGTATATAGTGCTTCGCGATGGCGAAGCTAGGGTCGCGATCATGGAGAAGGATTTTGGCAAGCTGGTAATTTTGCTTTGCATTCGCAGGGTCTCATTTGCATTCGTGTATTGTTGGAGTGCTTTGTCATCACGTTCACGTGGCGTTATTCGCATTCTCACATGGTCGGAGCAGGCTAGTAGTGTGTCTTACGTTCATGATATGTTGGTTAGTTAGCTTTAGCAGTTGCATGGGCTCTTTCACGATTGCGCAATGTATTTCTTGGGCAACAACATTTTGTGCTTCACGAACGCGAAGCTTGTGCTGCGTTCGCGAAGGTTACTTTTGGGCTGATTATTAAGAAGTCATTTCACAACTTTTACCCGTTCTTTCATGTTATGAGCCATAAACTTGGAGAGGGGAGATTTTTCATGGAGATTTGCATACCAGGAAAGAGAGTAAGTGATTCGTACATATTTGTTTTAATATTGCACGAATCTATATGGATTTTTGTACTTAAAATATGAGATATTGAACGGAAACTTGGGGGTTTTATCTATACTTTAAGAGAGCGCATTTAAGGGTTTTGACCATTTATTTGGACTCGAATATAGAAACTAATTACATATTTTGACTCAACAGGTTAAGTGTCATCATAAAGTAGTAGTGGTTTTAGATTACGGATGCGCGGGCTTAGATTAACTTTTTTTGACTTTTTAGGAATTCTTCAAAGATCTTAAGTTTATGAATTGGGATCGCTTCCTGTAGCATTGTGTTACTTTGTCGGATGATGTTTGGCTTGGATTTACGTGATTGGACAACTAGAGCGAGGTTTTGATGCGGTTTAAGGTTGAAGCTAGATCGGGAAGAGGTAAGTGTCTTAGTTAACCTTGTCAAGAGACAAACCTCAAGGATTCAACTAGATTGCTATGTGTTTAAGTTATTGGGAGTGGTATACATGCAAGGTGGAGAGCACATTTGCACATACCAAGTTTATATCATGTTCGGGGTGAAATTGAGATACATTATGCCTTGTTTTGATTATGTTCTCATCTTGATTCATGATTTGGTTGGTTTATATGACTACATTTGCTCTCTTATTCATGTTAGAGACCATGCCTCAGTTTATATTTATTTATGAAAGCATGAGATCTATTCTTGATACATTGAATTGCTTGAATCATCCGTAATCATATAGAAATTCCATGAGCACACATATCCGCATGATTATTATTAAGTCTTTATGCATCTTTTATTTATTAATTCTTGGACATATGCATCAACCTCCACACTTTTCTATCATGGTTCATATTATCGGTAAGCTGAAGCGATAACTTGTCTTGCCTAACTACCTCTCCTCAATATTTATTAGGCCTACCCCTTCCTTTCCTCAGACCCGCCATACACAACCTCTCACACCTCCTGACCGGAGCATCTATGTCTCTCCTCTTCACATGGCCAAACGATCTCAGCCTCGATTCCCGCAACTTGTTCTGCACAGATGCAACTCCTACATTGTCCCTAATAACTTCATTCCTAATCCTGTCCTTCTTGGTATGTCCACACATCCATATCAACATCCTCATTTTGATAACTTTCATCTCCTAGACATGGGACTTCTTGACGGGCCAACACTCAGACTCATACATCATAGTCGGGCTATCCACCACTCTGTAGAACTTGCCCTTAAGTCCAGGTGGCACATTCTTATCACATAACACCCCAAGGCGAGCCTCCATTTCATCCACCCCGTTCCAATACGATGAGTAACATCTTCATCAATCTCCCCGTTGCCTTGAATAATAGACCCAAGATACATGAAACTACCTCTTTTGAGGAGGACTTGAGTACCAATCTTCACTTCCATTCCTACTGAACTTGCACTCCATCTTATGACTGTATCAGACATTCTGAGATTATTCATGTTTTTCTTTTTATGATATGACTCTATTAATTAAGAAATCTAAACTATATTTTATTGATTGTGAGTTGGCTTGCTTAGTTAGTACGGCTAGGCGGCATCATGGTTTAAGGTGAATTTTGGATCATCACAGCTGTTCCAATTTGATTTTGTTCGATACAACATAATCGCATAACAAGAATGGTTATAGAGACGAGTGATTGGATATGCATTTAAATTATCAACGAAATTTAAACCATGTACTCGAATTGAATGTTTTTTTTGTGTTAGGGTAAGCCGCAGTATATGATATATAAATAAGCAACGTTGATTACCCAAAATAATATTTGTTTTATAACAACTATAGATTTCTCGAGCTTCAATCTTGTAATTGTGGGTGATGGAGGACCTTGTATTTTTTTTTCCATGATTGTTTCAGACGGATGAAAACCATTAAATGATTGTTGACAAAAAAAAAATGATGATTACAAAAATGTTGATTGATATCAATTTTTAAGTATACGACGCAAAGAAAATAGGTACTAATGGAGTCTAATACATTATTTTATATAAAAATAATAAATTGTATATGCTAATGTAATTAAATGATAACTCTTTAGAAAGGATAAAAAAATTTATAATGTATTATAAATAGGTAAATTTTCCAAACGAAGTGTATAAATGATACATTATATTCGTTATCTTATGACCAATATAGTGTGCTAGAAATAGATTTTGTACCATTTGGTTCCTTTTATATGTCCTCTTGTTTAACTTGCTCCTCTATCCCGCAACATAAGGTGTTTCCAGTTTCGACCATATAAGAAATTGCTCATCTCATAATAAAGAAGAAGATCCCATATATACTAATTTTATAGTAATTGTGTATGACTAGAAACATATCAACTATAGTTTAGAAAATTCTTCCATATGGTGGTCTTGAAATAACGTTTACTCATGCCAACAGATAGAAGTGGAAAAGATCAACCATTTTTGGAAATTCATCATAGTTTAAACGGGTTAGGTTACGATCTTCTTGTTGACTTGACCTAACGGGGTTAGAATTCAAAATAACCCAATAAACTATTAGTCAAAACATGTCAAATAGTGTAACCCAACGTGTCAAAACCAGTGCTTTAAAAGATGTTTTTCGGGCGAGCCCTGGGGAGAGGCGAAGCATAAATGCCCCTAGGCGATGGTGTAGGGAGAAAGTCTCAAGAGGCGTACATCCAACAACGCTCGGGTGTTTGGGACGTACACCCGGGCGTTTGAGGCGCGTGAGCCCCAGAGACTTTTTCAATTTAAAACAAAGTTTATTGCATAAGACCTTCATATAATACCCAAATTCTCAAAAGTCAGCTTGTAATTACTCAAATTTTTTAAAAAGGACCTGAAATGTATAAAATTTAAAAGAGAATACATTTTCTTATTGATTGAAGCCTTAATTTAGGTCTTTCCCAATCGTTTATCTTGTCCGCTAGTCTACTAATATCCCCAAAAGCAACGAATATTCAATTTGTTACAAATACAAAGAGAATTTCATCTCCATCATAGAACCTCATAGATATGCTCATGTCTTAAATAAAGCAAATTTTGGATTAGTGAGGTCGTAATTTTCTTATTGATTTGACCGATTTGACCCAGTTAAATTTGACGTTGCCCGCCCATTTGCCTCCGCTACCAATAGATGAGATCAAGGTCGAAAGTACTGCATAATACTGGTTTGATTTTTTTTTCTAATTTATTCATTTAATTCATCATTTGTCAATTGGGTATTCAATTAGATCATGTATCCTTAAATCGACAATACAAGTTTAATTGTTACTCGAATTTTAGGGTAAACAGTTTGGCGCCCACCGTGGAGCTAAGGATAATAGTGATTGTTCAATACTGATTCTTGTAAAACACAATATTTTACGCTTGTCTTTGTCAAGAAATTTCGCTTTCAGGTTGAAACATGTCAAACTCACAAAACGCATCCACACACGGTGACAATGGCATCAGAATTCACGGGGGAAACGTAAATGTGATTGCTCTAGGAATCGAGGTACCACAGGCTGATCTCGGAGGAGCACCGCTCATCAACCCAGTCGACGTCAGTTCACATGTTGCTCTGAATGTGAACTTAGGCGCATATCACGAGGGGAGTGTACGCAGAGAAGGTCGATCTGATGGACGTGGTACACAAGGCAAAAGAGACGAAGGATTTAGTCTCTAAGTGATATTCGAAATGCTTTAGGCTCAACAAACCGCTATTGCTCAGTTACAAAATCAGCACAGATCTCCAAATAGGGTTGAACCGGAGATTAGTAGCCATACCGAGCCAGTACCAGAAAGATTGAGAGATAACACATCAGGGTCCGCTCCTGCTGTAATGAAAATGTTCGAGGAGCTCACCAAGAGAATTGAATCAGGAGAGAAGAAGATCGAAGCCAATGATAAAAAGGTGGAGACTTACAACTCTCGAGTTGACGAGATACCGGGGTCACCGCCAATCTTGAAAGGAATGGATTCGAAGAAGTTTGTGCAAAATCCCTTCCCTCTGAGTACGGATCCGAAGCCCATTTCAAAGAAGTTTCGTATGCCTGACATACCCTAATATAACAGGACCACTGACCCCAATGAGCATGTTACCTCTTACACATGCGCTATTAAGGGAAATGATATGGAGGATGACGAGATCGAGTCTGTGCTGTTGAAAAAGTTCGGAGAAACCCTGTCGAAGGGAGCAATGATTTGGTATCAAAACCTACCACCAAATTCCATCGATTCATTTGCCATGTTGGCAGATTCTTTCGTAAAAGCGCACGCCGCGACCATCAAGGTCGCAACAAGGAAATCAGACCTTTTCAAGGTAAGACAAAGGGATAATGAGATTCTAAGGGAGTTCGTGTCCCGATTCCAAATGGAGTTCTTGGAGTTACCACTGGTCACAGATTATTGGGTCGTTCAAGCTTTCACCCATGGGTTGAATCAATGGAGTTCGATAGCGTCACGACAGTTAAAACAAAATTTGATCGAGTACCCAGGTGTAACTTGGGCAGATGTTCACAATCGATATATCGAAGATCAGGGTTGAGGACGACCAATTAGGAGCTCCTTCCGGTTCAATACATCCAAACAGGTCGATAGCTAAAGATCAGAGGGATGTCAATAGAAAGCCAAGGTCGAATAAAGACCGGTACCAACCATATCTTGCATAACGAAGGAACAACGGTCCGGGGCGTAATTCCACCTCGAACGATCGAAGAGGTGATCGAGGACAAAGTTCTTGGGGACTTATGAGGAAGAATGGTTTTGACAAATATGCAAATCCCATAGAGGCACCTCGGCTATTAGAATACAATTTTAGCATCGATGCATCAAGCATTGTATTGGCTATCAGGAGGATCAACACACAAGGTAGGACCAGACCCATATAGATAGATCCTTCTCAAAGGAACCCAAATTTAATGTGCAAATATCATGGCACACACGGTCATAGAACCTAGGATTGCAGGCAATTGAGGGAGGATGTAGCCCGTCTGTTCAATAAGGGACATCTTTGATAATTCCTCAGCGATCTAGCTAAGAATCACTTCAGGGAAAGGATGCTAATAGGAAGAATGAACAATAAGAACCTCAATATGTCATTTATATGATCGTAGGTGGTGTCGACGTTCCACAAGGACCTAATTCAAACGCACTAGGGTGTCGATCACTAGAGAGAAACGAACCCCAGACTATGTGCCCGAAGGCACTTTATCATTTAATGACGAAGAAGCAGAAGGCATTTCTCAGCCATACAATGACGCCCTGGTAATTTCTATCTTATTAAATAAAGTTCAAGTTAAGCGTGTTTTAGTGGATCCAGCTAGCTCCGCGAACATGATCAGGTCGAGGGTCGCGGAGCAACTCGTCCTGTAGGATCAAATCGTACCTGCATCTCGAGTCCTAAACGACTTCAATATGGCCAGTGAAACAGCTAAAGGGGAGATTATCCTACCAGTGAATGTGGCCGGAACCATCCGAGATACTAAGTTCCATGTAATCGAAGGAGATATGAGATATAATGCATTACTCGGAAGTCCTTTGATCCACATCATGAGGGCAGTACCGTCGACCCTCCACCAAATGATGAAGTTCCCGATGACGGATATTGTAAAAATGGTATACGGGGAGCAACATGCTGCAAAAGAAATGTTTGTAGTCAATGAAGTAACACTAGTCTCGACACTATCAACCTCGGAAAGATCGAGCACCAAAGATAAACAGGCAGCCAAATAGCAATCACCGCTCCCAGCCTCGATCGAATCGGAGAAACATGTAGTATAAGAAGAGGAGGACATCCTAACCCCTCAAACCTTTGTTGTTCCCAAAGAATCGGATGCTACCAAATCAACGGTCGAAGAGGTGGAACATGTTATACTAATCGAGTACCTGCCCGAGCGAAAGGTATACCTGGGGACGGGGTTAACCCCTGAACTCAGGAAAAAACTTATTCAATTTCTTATTAATAGCATAGACTGTTTTGCATGGTCCCATTTAGATATGATAGGGATCCCACCGGAGATAACGACGCATCGATTAAGCCTGGACCCTAAGTTCAGACCGGTAAAGAAAAAGAGAAGACCCCAGTCCGAGGTAAAGCACATCTTCATAAAGGAAGAGGTAACTAAACTTCTCAATATAGGGTCCATTTGGGAGGTATAATACCCCTAATGGTTAGCCAATGTAGTTGTAGTCCCTAAAAAAGGGAACAAACGTAGAATTTGTGTAGACTATAAGGACTTAAACAAAGCATGTCTGGACGATTCTTTTCCACTGCCTAACATCGACCGCATGATCGATGCCACAACCGGCCACGAGATCCTTACTTTTCTTGATGCCTATTCCGGGTACAATCAATTCCAAATGGACCCGGAAGACCAAGAAAAGACTTCTTTTATCACTAAGTATAGAACATATTGTTATAATGTAATGCCCTTCGAGCTAAAAAATGCGGGGCTACTTATCAACGCCTAGTAAATAAAATGTTCGAAGAACAAATAGTTAAATCAATGGAAGTTTACATTTATGACATGCTAGTTAAGTCCTTGCGTGCTGAGGACTATTTAGCTCATTTGCAGGAAACGTTCGAGATCTTAAGGAAATATAACATGAAGATCAACCCCGATAAATGTGCTTTCGGGGTTGGTTCGGGTAAATTCCTTTGCTTCATGGTATCAAACTAGGGGATCGAGATCAACCCCTACAAGATCAAGGCCATCGAATACATCACCGTCGTGGACAGCGTAAAAGCCGTACAAAGGCTGACTGGACGAATAACGTCTTTAGGCCCATTTCGAGGTCATCAGATCGAAGCCACAAGTTTTTCTCTTTACTAAAAAAGAGGAGCGATTTCTCCTGAACTCCGGAGTGTCAACAAGCATTGGAAGAATTGAAGCGATACCTGTCAAGCCACCACTGCTTCACACTCTGAAAGCAGATGAGAAATTTTACTTGTACTTATCAGTATCCGAAATCGCGGTGAGTGGTGTCCTAGTTCGAGAAGAGCAAGGTACACAGTTTCCTGTTTATTATATAAGCCGAACCTTAGGGGGAGCAAAAACCAGGTATCCACACTTAGAGAAATTGGCACTTGCACTATAAGCGCATCTAGAAAGTTAAAGCCTTATTTTCAATGTCACCCCATATATGTATTAACCACTTACCCACTCCGTAATGTTTTACATAAGCCCGAACTATCGGGCCGATTGGCCAAATGGGCTGTCGAACTCAGTGGGTACGATATCGAATATCAACCCCGAATGGCCATCAAGTCTCAAATTTTAGCGGACTTCGTGGTCGATGTCATGCCAACACTCGTACCTGAATTTGAAAAGGAACTATTAATGAAATCAGGTACATCAGCGGGGTGTATGTAACCTTTTCACAGATAGTGCTTGGAATGTGAAGGGGTCTGGTCTAGGCATCATTTTGAAGCTGCCCACGGGTAGCATTATGAGACAATCCATCAAAACTTCTAAATTGACTAACAACGAGGCCGAGTATGAGGCCATGATTGCAGGTCTCGAGCTAGCTAAAAGCTTGGGCGCAGAAGTCATTGAAGCTAAGTGCGACTCTTTACTGGTAGTGAACCAGGTAAACAAAACCTTCGAAGTTCGAGAGGATAGAATGCAAAGGTATTTGGGCAAGTTGCAGGTAACTTTGCACCGTTTCAAGGAATGGACTTTAAACATATACCTTGAGAACAAAACAGTGAGGCCGATGCACTTGCAAATTTAGGGTCATCGGTCGAGGAATATGAGATCAGCTCAGGGACTGTCGTTCAAATCTCGAGATCTTTGATCGAGGAAGGGAATACCGAAATAAATTCTACAAGCTTAACCTGGGACTGGAGGAATAAATACATCGAGTACTTGAATAATGTAAAGTTCCCATTGGACCCTAAAGAATCGAGGGCCCTACGAACTAAAGCTGATCGTTTCACATTAGACAAAGATGGATTATTATATATAAGGACATTAAATGGACCATTGATAGTGTGTTTGGGACCGGGAGACACCGATTATGTTCTACGAGAAGTCTATGAAGGCACTTGTGGGAACCATTCCGGCGCCGAGTCAATAATTCGCAAAGTCATTAGAGCAGGATACTACTAGGATAGCATGGAAAAAGACTCTAAGGAGTTTGTTCGAAGATGCGATAAATTTCAAAGGTTTGCACCGATGATCCACCAGCCCAGGGAACAACTTCACTCGGTCCTATCCCCGTGGCCATTCATGAAATAGGGGATGGACATCATCGACTTGCTGCCATCGGCCCCTGGTAAAGCTAAATTCATTTTGCTTATGACTGACTATTTCTCTAATGGGTTGAAGCACATGCTTTCAAGAAAGTCAGAGAGAAAGAAGTGATAGATTTCATCTGGGATCACATTGCATGTCGATTTGGGATACCGACAGAAATAGTATGCGACAATGGTAAAAAATTTATCAGTGTCAAAGTAACGAAATTCCTCAAAGACCATAAAATAAAAAGGATATTATCAATACCATATCATCCTAGTGGGAACGGACTGGCTGAGTCGACGAACAAGACCATCATCCAAAACTTGAAGAAAAGGTTGAACGAAGCTAAAGGGAAATGGAGAGAAATTCTGCCCGAAGTCCTTACATCGAAGTATAGCACATGAGCAACTCTGTTTTCTTTAGTATATGGCTCCGATGCCTTGATTCCAGTCGAAGTCGTGGAACCAAGCGCCAGGTTTCAACATACAATAGAGGAATCGAATCAAGAGGTTATGAATACTAGCCTCGAATTGTTAGATGAAAAAAAAGAAGCTGCTCTCATTCGAACGGCTTCACAAAAGAAACAAATAGAGAGATACTACAATAGAAGAACCAACCTTCGCCACTTCAGGCTCGGGGACTTAGTCCTAAGGAAAGTCACCATCAACACTCGAGATCCTAATGAAGGGAAGCTCGGCCCGAATTGGGAAGGACCCTACCAAGTCCTAGATATAGTCGGAAAAGGGTCTTATAAACTCGGGGACGATGGACGGAGAACCATTGCCAAACAACTGGAACATATCACTTATCAAACGTTATTATTGTTAAGGTATGATTTTCTCCTTCCGTTCATTCATATATATATTTGAAGCTAACTTATTGCAGGAGTTTGACCGAAGATATCGAGACCTCAAGTTTTAAAGTACGCGTTGCACTCTTTTTCCCTTAGATCGGGTTTTATCCCAAATGGGGTTTTCCGACAAGGTTTTTAACGAGGCAAAAATTATGTGCTAACTGAGGAAAATTAAACAATATCCCGCTTCTTTGAAATCAACCTCGAATACTGGGGGGCATCGCCCTCGAACGTTATGTGTTCGAGAAAAGTACCTCGTGTCAAAGGGCCTCGATAGGGAAAACTTTGTAATGGGCCAAACGGTCGAATGAACCGTGTCCATATAGATTAGTCGAGTCCCGATGGAAAAACATGTACGCATTTATAAATTATTCAAAGAAACATTCTTTCTTTATCAAACATCTCGTGTCCCGAAGAAAATTCTCTACTATGCAAATCTCATACTTATGATTTTGTGAAAAATGGCTCAAGTGCAAACATACTTCGAACACTCGGGGACTGCATACTTGAGTTATCAAAACTCAAAGTCACAAGACCTTAAAGAGGCACCCGGATACCTCTACGGCCAAAATAACGCGGCTCGGAGACGTTCTAATTCCCCAATAACAATAGGCCTTCAAACTCTTTGAAAAACCGATTAAAAAAGGCTAACCTCGGCAAAAAAATCAAAAGAGGCTTCGATAATATCATCCCTCGAGAAAAAACCTTAAGAGGTATCAAACTATCGTAACACGAACGTGCTAAGGCATAAAAAAAAAGAAAAAGGGTTTTCAATCGACATCAGACCCTCGAAAAACCCAATGAGTAAAAAATAAATGGCAAGGCACAAAGAAATTTTTATTAAGTCTTTTAAGCCGAAAGTGGGAAAAAATAGCCATCTTTTAGAGTCCATATCGACCTAATCTAAAGAGCCTAAGGGCCAATACATTTAGAGTATGAGACCTTGTTTTTACTTAACTCGGACCTAAGGGTTCCACTATTTCGAGCTCGAATTAAGTCAACTATAATATTGCTCGAAGATTCATCATAAAACCTTAAGGGGTATGTTATTGTAAGATCAAAACTTACCCATTACTTGATAAAAAACCTAAGAGTTTGTTTTATTTTAAGTTCAAAACTTACTCGAACTTAGTTGTAAAGAAAGTGTAATCATGGCATCAATCCCGAACATATAATTGAGCTCAGAGACTCGCTTTTAAAACCTAAGGGTTTGATTTGAGTTCGAGCTAGTGTTCGTTTGACTACAAAGACTACAAAAACAAAATTTTCACAAGGCAAAAACAAAGTAGAATTTATCACAAATCAGAGACAAACTGGAAAGAGAAGGAACTTTTCATTTATAGAATATATTTACAAAGACCACATAGGGTCTTACACAAAAAACAAAGAAAAAACACAGAAGAAGAAAAATCCTAAGTGCCTAGTCTCGAAGCTGCTCTACGCCGTTCTGCTGGGCCTGATAGTCAAAGTGTTAATCACCAATGAAAATTTAATACATAACAAACTCCCAAGAAGTTACATTACCCATTTGATGAGCTAGGTCTATTCTCGATGAGCTTTTGTGAGTTAGACTCGGAGGTTCCTGATCTCCTCTCCCTTTTGAACATAGAGGAGTTTGAGGCCGTCTCTGTCCTCCACGAGCTTCTTGAGTTCGGCCTCACATCGGTTCAGCTCAACCTGAGATTTGGAAGACGCTTCTCGATAGAGCGCCATGGTCTGTACACGAAGGAGAAAATCAGACTTGGAAAAACGAGAATAAAACACAAACATAAGTACGAAGGCTGAATCTTACTTGTTTCAGAAGCCACTGAGCCTCGTCAAAAATGAATGATGCATCCGGGTCGGGACCATCATCGACCCCTGCGAAGCATCCTTGGAATATATCATTCCCTTCGTGGGCCGTCCCCATGTCGGGAGTCTCCATAGCCCGAGCATCTTGGGACTGCTCTTCGGAGAACGTTGGGTCGGGCGGCGAATCGTCATTATTAATTGTCCCAAGCGAGTTACTTGGGACATTCTCTTCTCTTTGAAGGGCCTTAGATCTAGACCCTTCAGGCACACCCACCAGTTGTTCATCACGGCGGGGTGCGTTTTCACTACCCGATGGCTCGGGGACTCTTCTAGAATCTTCTTTCGAGATTTCTTCGATTCAAGATTGAACCACTTCGACCGCCACCGGCTCAGCAGTCCTCGACGAATCAGTACTTCCCCTCTTCCAAGCTACCAGGAAGCAGTCGACATCCTTACCTTCTTTGTCCTCCTCCTGAAGTTGTTGGACTGCATCAGCAGGTAAGACATCAAGATCAATCTTTGATTTCCGAGCCCTACTCTTTCTGGGCTTCGAGGTATCTGGAGGCGAGGTCCTCTTCCTCTTCTTCTCTTTGGAAGACTTCGGAACCTCCTCTTCACCAGGTGGAGGAGGCCTCATGAAAATGTTGTCTCCGAGACCTGCATGAAGAGAAACTAAGTTAAAAATAAATATTTTTATGGGGAATCATCGACGTACAGACAAAGGAATTCACCGTGGTTTTTAGCTTCCTACCGACCCTTGGCCAAATCGCGCCAACAACACTCGGCATATGAATAGGTGAAGGCCATTTTTCGAACCCAGCTTGCGAGGTCTGGAATCGCACCAGGAAACCAAGGGGAGCTGCACCATGAGGTCAGAAAGGAATAAAATAAGCAAAGCGGCAAACAAAATCGATGAGATTATACTTACGTTTCATGTTCCATTCCTCGGAGAATGGAATTTTCTCGGTGGTGATCAGACCGGAGCTCTTGATTCGGACGAAGCTCATCCAACCCTTGTCCTTGTCCTCATCTATGCTTGAGAACAGTGCTTTAGTGGCCCGACGCTGGAGCCTTATCAACCCACCTCGATAAAGACGAGGACTGTATAACCTGGTCAAATGGTCGAGGGTGAAAGATATCCCCTCGACCTTAAAAGAATCTTAGCAAAATGACGATACACCAAAAAGAGGGATAGATCTGGAAAAGGGTCATCCGATATTGGCAGAAAAAATCAAGTATGATCGGATCTACGGGGCCCAATGTGAAAGGGTAAGTGTAAACACTTAAAAACCCTTTCACATACAGTGATTTCCTCCTCAAGGGAAGGAATCACCACCTCTTTGTTGTCCTAGTTACAACCCTTTTTCACCTGCTTGAGATCGTCTTCAGATATCGAACACATATATCGGGACATGGGCTCACATCGACCAGGAACTGAGGAAGGTTTTTCGACTTTGAAGTCGGAAGTCAGTTCGACTGGCCCAGAAACGCACTCTTCAATACGAGGCTCCACCGATGTTTTATCACCGGCTAGCCGCGATGAGGAGGCTTTTTCTTTTTGAGGGACAGTTTTTGATGTTTTAGCCATCGCTATATGAAGTCCAAGAAAGGAGAAGGAATTGATGTTATTAAAATGCAAACTGACAAAGGAGATAAACTTGAAGAAAATAGAGACGCTTGGAATGATTTGAGAAAAGTTTTGGAAGTAAAGTTTGAAAAGATTGTGAAATTGATCCATTTATAGTGGCCACTTCGACGGTTTGAGGTCACTAGTGGCCGACCATCATCTGTCATTAATTAATGATCTTGGGAACTGTATGGACGCGACTCTTCAATCACTTCTGTCGCTAACGTCACGGGGTTGACGTCATGATCGAGGTGTTAGAGAATCGAGGCCCAAATCATTTCTTATTGTTTACTCTAAGAAATGCGGGAACTATCTGTATACGGTTGAAATCGGGTGTGTCCGATTTTATAAATACGAGGAACTTCGTAGAGAGTAAGCTCGTAATGGACCAAGTTCGAGCACGAAGATCGAAGTGCTCACTGAAGATCGAGACCGAGCATGACCAACCTCGAGTGGGGCATAGCAACGGAATGACGAGATATTAGCAGTCGGTCGATGGTTACGACAGAAATCACGGGGTAGATCGAATCAGGCGATTATTGACACCAATCATGGGATTTGTTTCTGTTATTAGAATTGTACCTTATTTAGGATTATACTACTATATAAAGAGGGACCCCACTCATCTGTCATACATCTATCATCACTTAAAATAATATACATGTTGCTCTCTATTTTTACTTACTATCCATTGTTGTTATTTATTGTTCTTATTAGTTGATCTCGAGACCATTCCGAATCGAGGTCGAAAGTACTGCATAACACTGGTTTGATTTATTTTACTATCTAATTTATTTATTTAATTCATCATTTATCAATTGATATTAAATTAGATCACATATCCTTAAAACCATAATACAAGTGTAATTGTTACTCAAATTTTCGGATAAACAATGACTTAAATTTGGCCGTTATGGATAGCACAGTAATAGTAGAAATATCCTAAACAAGAAACAACAATTTAGCAATACATGTATATGTGAAGATAATTGTTAAGTCTCTTTCGGGTGCCAGTTGAACCAAATACCTTAAATAACAAACCATGTGTGTGCTCGTACAGAGAGTAGAAATTCTCCTGTGTCTAACTCACCATTTTCCTATTTGTCCTCATATGAATAAAAAGAATAAAGCACGGGAAAAGAATGGCCCGTAAGAGAAACATAAAGTGATCATCATGCAAGGTAAGATATTTTACAAGGGAAAACTGAGAGAGTATTGGAGAAGATTGGTTTAGTTGAAGGAAAAAGAAAAGGCAATGTCCCAGACTCCCAATGGGTCTGTTCCCTACTAACCGAACCCACTGGTTCTTGCACAATCTCTTTAGCATCGTAACACAATTTGACTTGACATGGAGAGTTGATGGAAGTGATACATTCTTAAACTCATATTACCTTTAACTCAAAAAACATTCTCAACACCCGCCGTCATATACAGCGAAATTATTAATGATGCTAGTATGCTAGAGACTAGGCTATAATAACTTGGGTATCTCACCCAGAGGCGGACTGACGTGTACGGCAGGGGTTCACGAGACCCCTTAAACCTTGGGAAATTTTTTGTATATATATGTATTATATGTATATATGCCTTGAAAAACAGCTTTATATTTAATTAAGCCTTCTGAAGCACAAAAGTTTGCTGGGGGAATCGTCGAATGTGCTACTTAGCTTTGCTTCCGTAAGGGATGTCCTAGGTTTAAATCCGGACTCCCGCACAACCGCACAACCGCACAACCCTTAAACAATATTTTTTTTTAGTTTAAATATTGATTGTAGCCTAGATTTTTCATTTATTTATGTCTTGCCTTTTTAGCTTAGAATTCACCCCCCAAACCTCCTTTTTTTCTTTTAATTATTTTTTCTAACTGTTTTTTGTTTTGATTAAACCCCAGCCTTAAAAGCTCTAAATTACTTTTCTCTTCCCTTTTTCTAAATTTCATACCTAACTTCACCTCCTAACCCACTTATATATGTCAGTCATCACGTAAAGTTTATCGGCATCCGAAGGGACCCAACAACTATTAGTGAAGTTCTTCACTAATAGTGTCTCCGTCATCTTCAAATTCTAGGTCTGCCTCTGATATCACCTGTGTTAGGTAGCAAAGTTATGATAGAAATTCATGCTTCTAAAAGGAAAACATATACTCAGACGGGTGAAGTTCAATGTAAATATCTTAATTAGAATTTGTAAGCATGCACATAGTTCGTGCTCCCAAGCTTAAAAGTAAGTTGTTTCGGGTACGTACAACAACCATAATTAGACTTCAATAACAAGCGAGCTAAAGTCAATTGTACAAATATTCACTTTCAAATGGCCTGGCATAAGCTTTTATCAATAAATTCATCCCCATGATCTTTACTACATATCTCAAGACGACGTTGTTGATTTCAAATGCCGGGCACTGAAGCGTGTTCGTCACTCTGCATAGACTGTTGCAATCTTTCTATTTAAACTCCTTTCAATTAATATAATAAGTTATTAATTTTTCTATCACTAATTCCATAGTAACAGCAAAGGAAAATATTTTAGTATAAATCTTTAAAACTTTGAATGCTTTTTATATCCTTTTTATAAAACATAAATAAACTAACAATATCCCTATTTATAATAATGTTGAGCTGAGTTTAAGTAGTTTTGATGATTAACTAACCGCTGTGAAAGAACCAAGCCTCTTGAAGTCTACTGATAAGAAGTTAGAAGCTGCTTCCTAGTGCAAGAAATATTGAGCACGAAAAAATTAATTCATGTTCATAGTCAGATTCCTTGAAGGTTTTTGTTCATGGGTTGGAAGAAAAAAATTAGCCGTAATGAATTCGTGGTCAATAAGTATTTCAATTATGAAAATACTGAAAAAAAAACGCGTAAATGAGTCTTTTAAGAAAATAAAATAACTTTTATGGTTAATTTTCCTAATGGGTTAGTCGAATTATTTTAGCTCTTGAGCTAGAATTGAAAAAGAGTTCGGCCAAGCTCATGTCACGATCCAAATGGATGGGCCGCGACGGGTGCCTGAGTCCTACCTGTCAAACACCCCTAAACTTGCGTCTAAAATATGAACCTGAATAACATCTGCTGAATTACGAGAACATTATACATGAATGAAATCTGCACAACAAGGCATACATACATATACGTACAACATACGTAGGATGAGCCGACAAGGCTGCTATAGACAACTATACATCTCAAAACTGGAAGCCGACAAGGCCACATACTATCCAACTAGACATATATATCTATATATAGACGTATCGTACCAAAATCAAAAGTAGCTCCGGATCAAGTGGAGCACTCCAACTCTCGCTGATCAGGGATCCTAAGAAGGGGGACCGTCAGTTCGCCTACCTGCACCTACGGGCATGAAACACAGCGTCCCTAGGCAAAAGGGACGTTAGTACGAATAATGTACTGAGTATGTAAGGCACATAAATAAATACATAAGAGACATGGAAGAGATATAGAGTAATTGACTCAACCTGTATGTCTGGATAACTCTGTAATAATAAATCATTTTTAGCATCATGCATATGCGTATGAATGTCATGGCATGCATAGGTATATGTTTCATAACATCATCAGCCTCTGAGGGCATCCCATCATATCATATCGGCCACTGTTGGCAAAATCATCATCGTATACCAGCTGATCAGGTGGTGGTGCGTATATAACGCCATAATCCTTACCATATCCCATATACATATATATACTTACATATATACGCGTATATAACGCTAATTGAGTATACATACATATATACGCGTATATAACGCCGTTTGAATCATATTCTAGCCACTGTGGGCAACATCATCATCATATACCAGCTGATCAGGTGGTGGTGCGTATATAACGTCGTAACCTTTTCCCATATCCCATATACATATATTTACATATATACACGTATATAACGCCATCTGGTCATGGGTCAATGCACATGTATGAAATGCATGAAAAGTACGCAATAATCTCCATATTCCTTCCGGATAAACTTTTTCAACTGCGTATTATTCTGAGACCCATGAACAGAAAATAATAATAATTCTCATAGGGAATCAAGAGTATAGACACCCCTACTATTTTCATGAATAGAGTAATTTATAGAAACTGTGTATTTGCTCGTTTCATCAGTATAATTTGAACCATGCCAAAAGAAAGAAGGGATAGCCTTAACATACCTCGAGTTGGGAAAAAATCCGTATAATATTCTTGTACGAGAATTTAATGCAAGAAATCTCGTTGCTAAAATCTTGTTTCTAACGTTCTGTTTGTGTCTTTGTTTGCAAGAATTGAAATATAAGCTTTGTTGAAAGCTTGAAAATGGCCAACGTTTTCCAGGAAATGTTAAGAAGGCTAATGTTTGTTTTGGATTGCAAAGTGCTAATACCTTTGACTTGTAAAGTTCCTAAGGTTCTAATTGCTTAAAGCTTTTGAAATAGTTAAACTTCTTTGGATTGTAAAGATTTGTATAGTGATCATAAGAAATAACGTGTCTCTTTCTTTACTAACCTAGTTGCCACCTATCCAAGAAGACTAAAGAGTCACTTGTCTTAGGTTGTGGCTAATTGCCACGTTTTTGGAGGGGTGGGGTGAGAATTATTAATCTTTATCCACTTATTAGTTAATTAGGTAATCTCTTGTTATCCGGTAATTAATTAATTACCCGTATAATTTAAAAATTACCACAAATTCCTTACTATTCTACTTATTTTTAATATGCTTAATATATACTTTATACATTATACTACCGTGGTCATATGGTACCTTTCATGGTACTAGTTCATAATTATCGGGTATTATTGCTCGACCTATATTTTATCCCAAATTGGCCATTTTCAACGAAACTCGTTCTCTTTAATTCATGTACCCCTTTATCCTTCATAGTACTTATTTATCGCTTGTTATAAATAGCATAACTACATTAACCTCAAGATAATCTCATTCCCAATACTACGTCGATTAACTGAAGACGAAACTTTTAACGTACGAAAACGCAAGATGTAACACTTCACTTCTATATAAAGCATCATATTGTTGTTATTGAAGACCACTACGATTTCACATAAACACTAAAATTACTCTTGGAAAATAGCAATCATAGCGAGAAAGTGCTTTCAAAGATTTAAGTTGCTCAATTGAAGAACCTATTCCTAAAGATGAAACTACAGAAATTCTTTAGTTGTTCAGGTTTGAGTTAATTATTCTTTAATTGTAACCTATATTACTTATCGAGAAGTGTAATCGTAGTACACAAATTTTAAGAGATTGTTTAACTTTTCGGACTAGAATTTATAGTGTAGAAAAGGGAAGGTAGAATTGGGTTGATTGTAGGGGTAAGTTACTAGAGCTATTCCCTTAGGTTATTGATTTGTAACCTAAAAGTGCTCTATGAAGTTGGTTAAATTTTGAGGCAAATCCTACGAGGATATATCGTGATTTTTACACTACCAAAAAATAATAATTAGAAACGGATAATTCTATAACTAAATATCAAAATCTGTCGCTAATTCTACTTAGCGATAAATTATCAAAAAAATCTGTTAGTTATAAGCGATTTAGCGACAGATTAGTGATGAAGTTCGTAACAGATTAAAACCTTTTAGTAATGTTACTCCCTTGAGCAAGATAGTTTTCCATATAAAAAATAGTGTTGTTTAATTTTCGTACTTTACCTTCTTTTTGTGTCTAATATTCTTAGGTTTTAGAACCTCTTTCCTCAACACATCAAAATTGGGAGAATCACAATTCACCTTTCTCCCCTCTTATGTCTTGGTGCATCCTAAAATAAAAGTTGGTATCAAAGCATATTCTTTCAAGTGGGGATAACACCTAAAAGGATCAAAGATGGCTGCACCTCTGAAGCTGTTTACCTTGAAAATGGTAATTACACTTATATTTGAATTTGGGGTTCTAAAAATATGCGATCTATTTTAATATCAATTGTTTAGGCAATATATGCTAAGTGAGAAGTAATAAAATGGGATAAGGGCGAAGGAAGGTGAGATTGTGCAAACCGAGCAGCTGGGGATCGGGGCCTCGAGCTTGGTTGGAATGGGTCTTGAGGTCGAGCTCGAGAGCTTGATAAGAGGCGGTCGACAGCGACTCAACAATATCGAAGGCCTCGAAGATGGCCTTTTTATGATCAATGGAGAGTAATGAATGAAGAACAATTAATGAACAGAATAAAAGAAAGGCAATAAATTAATGAGACAATTATAGAGAATTTTGAGTTAGAGAGCAGAGAATGTTCTTAGTATTGTATATTGATTATCATGTGTGTTACAAAGTGACAAGAGTGGGGAATTCCAACATAGTACATGTGTAATTAATACATAGAGAGACAGCTGGTACATCCATTTAATTCCACGGTATGGGCCTGTACCATTTTGTGTATTTTGTCAGCTTTAATCACATGCCCTTTGGGAATTTCCCGCCTTTTCACGTTGGTCTTTGATTTGCACTGCCTCAAGGTCGAGGACCTTCGATATGCCCTCCGATACCAAAACGCGAATCTTCGAGCCTTCTGAGCGTCGTAACGATTGTAAAATCGGGCTCTACGATTTTAGCCGTATATAGATAGTCCCCGCGTTTCTTAGAATGAAGTGATAAGAAACGGTCTTGACTTCTTGCCTCTTCGACACCCCTATTATGACATCAGTCCCTTCATAGCATTAAATGATGTGACATAAAAAGCTGCGCAGAGGTCCCTATCAACACAATTCTCGAGAAGCCCACGAACCGTCACAGGTTCGACTCTCTCGCTTCAAGCATGCCCAAAGGGCCTCTATAAATACTTCAATCACTTGCCTTTTCATAATTTTACATCTTCTTCAAGCCTTCAAACTTTTACTAAGTGCTTTCTATTCTTATCTTCTATCTATGTTTGCTTCTTCGTCTTCTTTCTTCAAACCCAATTATAATTATGGCAAACACTTCCAAAATGGTACCACAAAAAGAGGGAGTTTCTTCTTCATCACGCCCGTCTAAGGGAAAGTCAAAAACTCCTCCTACCATCGAGCAATGCATCCCTGTCCCTTTCGACACCATTTATGATTTCACGATTGAAAACCCCCCTTCTACACCGGGCCGATGCGAGCCCATGTCTCGATACATAAGTGTAGTATCATATAAGAAATAACGTATCTCTTTCTTTACTAACCTAGTTGCCACCTATCAAAGAAGACTAAAGAGTCACTTGTCTTAGGTTGTGACCCTGACAAGGCATAAAAATAGTCTCACATATAGATTTATGTCTTCTGAACATAACTGGTATAAATCCCCCTTTTTAAAAAAAAAAATGTGTCAGATAGAACATCATGTTTGTAGGTTAAAAAACTTCTAAATTGTTTAACATATCTTGTAATTGTGACTGTGTACAGTCCCACGCCTAGGCAAGCCTTAGGTAATTAACCTCTATATGAACTGGAAACTGCGTTTTGATTGTGTTAAACTGTTTGAGTCTTACAGGATTAAAATAAGTAGGCAGACTGATTAGGACCCTTCCATTGAGTTTGTGAAACAGTGTTGCTATTCTGTGTATTAATGTTCACCTAGACATCCTATCCTAAGATTTTTCTAAAAACTGTCTGAATCTGTGTTTGAGACGTGCTTTTTATTTGCTATATACATGTGGAGGTAAACATGATCCCTTTAACTGCCTCTTTCACTTCTTTGCTGGTCCTACCTTTTATTTGCCTGTCGCTTAGATTTTTCCCTTTTAAATACCTTAGGGGTTGTCTAGAACTGCCCAGATTTAGAGGTCCTAAACTCCTCTGGGACCACAAGGAAGGGACAGGTAACGACACGCATAGAGTCCGTTAAATAAAAAATAAACTCGCTTAATAACCACTAAGGGGTGGGATAATGGGTAGAAAAAGGATATGATGACTTGTGCGCTAATGCAACGTGTAGCCCCTCATTGAGGAGTGATTACCGGGCATTGCATGGATATGATCCTATAGGATAAATAACTTAGGATCCCTTTCACCCATTTACATATGTGTGCTTAGACTGCTAATCTGTTAAAACCTTTACTTGTTTACATATGTGTGCTTAGACTGCTTATTTGCACGTGATTAATTCACAAAGTAAGTTTGGCCGGGACCCACAATTGTGGACTTTGAGGGGTGCCTAACACCTTCCCTTTGAAGTAACTTCAAGCCCTTACCCAATCTTTGGTTACACAATTAGTGTTATAAATGACCCGTAAGTAGGTGCCCTAACGCACCTTAATTCGTTTGGTGGCGACTCTTCAAATCCATTATATCCCTTTTCCCAAAAGGAAACGAGTTGTCCCAGTAATGTTAAAAACCCTGACTAATTCGTAAGGAGAGGAAAAAGGGGGCGCGACAGCATGGCGACTTTGCTGGGGATTCTAGGATTTTACCATTACAAACCGCTTTGTGAATTTATGCCTTACTCTGTTAATACCTTCACCCTTTCCCTTTCCCCTTTATGTGCAATTAATTGTTATTTATTCTTTCCGAAACGAAACTGACATGTTTCTTTGTTTTCTTCTGTAACCTCTTTCAATTATAACTGCTGTATTTATCGCTTTCATAATGTGCAAATACATGAAAAATGCTTTTTATTTCTTATTTATTGCTGTATAATCGTGCTCAACATCATACTCCACTTGTGCCTATACAAATCCTATAGCAACGCTTAATGAGTGGTTGCGCTCTTCCAATTTATATTATCCTTTAAATTTGGAAAGGCTTATTTGCGGTAAAACCAGTCGATCAGCGGTGCAGTCGATGGTTCCGTGCCTTTCCCCCATCGAGTTGTCCGCTCGAGGGTACCAGTCTAGACCCCCATAGAAACCTTACTCTTGTTCTATTGTGCATGCATCATGGTCAAACCTAGCCGGGTTAATGTGTCATCAGCACAATAACCCTTTAAGACAGCCTTATCCAAAAGTCCACCGGGGTTTTCATAATCCCAATGGTCACGATCACGTTCTGTGCATTAATTTGGAGAACTAAATGCCTATATGCTAATCATAAGTGTATAAATAGTCGAGTCTGGTGGGGGAAGGGCCTACCATTTTTGTCTTGCAGAAAATGAGGCACGAGGTCCTCAGATTCGGTATGGTCAGCAATATCCCACCAATGCTCCTAGATTGGTGGGAAGACCTTTCCTCTAGTGATAAGAAACACGTGAAGAAGTATCTAGGAAATTTACCATCTCTTTTGGACATCCAGCCAAACAATATGTTGATTGAGGCCGTACATTGTTTTGGGATAGTGAAAGGGTTGTATTCCGCTTTGGGAATATTGAAATGACACTGCTCCTAGAAGAAATAAGAGGACTAGCTGGACTGGTTTGGGAAAGCCCTGGGTTGTTGGTACCTGAGAACCGCACGGGCAAAGGTTTTCTGAAAATGATGGGGTTGAAGAAAAATGCTGAATTGGAGTGTCTGAAACTATCCCACATACCCTTCGAGTAATTATATAAAAGATACAGTCACAACAAATCATACCGTACCTATCATGACGACTTTGCCATCACACCGGCGGCACAAAAGGATCTACGACTCCGAGAACGAGCACCGTGAAATACATGAGACCAACAAAAGGCTAATCGAGGAATGGAAGGAGATGGATATCCTTTCCAATAAGAAGCTGGAATATCTGGAGTGAGGAATAGTGGAATTGGAAGGCAAAGTCATCAAAAGGATTGAGGATTGCCAGAACGTCGAGGGGAATGAAAGAGGACACCTGGCTAGAGCGTACATGCTGCTGGGACTATGCGAGCTGGGAAATTTGTTCGATGGAATCAAGAATATCGAATCTGGGGAAGGTCCTTCTGGGACCAAGTAGTCTAGATTTACCTTTTTTTGCTTTCATAAATGTAATAAGGCCGAGTGCCATTAGTGACTTATTTCCTATTTGTTATTTTAGTATCGTTTTGGGATTCGTCTATTTACATTAATGAAATGATGCATTTTGGTATCTAAGTTCTCCAACCAACTTGTCGCTAGGCCTACCTCGGGCACAACGAGGCTCCTAAATTTAGGACGCGCCTTTACAGTTCTGCAATATGTGTTTAAATACTGCAAATATTTTTCTCATGATCCTCACTGACTTGGCTACCTTTTTTTATTTATTTATTTATTTTTTTTTATTATTCCCCTTCCCAAAAGGTTGGTTCGTGCATTCTGGCATCATCAACATATCATACAAGATCCAGGGGCCCTCCACCTTCTCCTGCTCCTAGTCCACCTAAAGGCAAAGAGAAGGGCAAGATGGAAGACTTGAATAACATCAGAAAGGAAACCACAACACCAGTTGAACACCCAGAGGCTTCAGACAGTTCGGGTACTCAGATCCAGACTGATGTTGTGTCACAACTTGAGCAAATGCTGCTGAAACTTCAAGGGGAACTTGAACATGTTCGGAACCTAGCAAACTTGTCCTTCTCGCTCAACGTCCCAGACATTGGCCATCCAAACACTCAAAACTTTGCACCACCATAAAATACACCCAACAAACAGAATCCTCATGCAGCTCACCACTATATAAATCCACCGCAAAACCAAACCATCCCACCACAATACCAACAAAACACCTGCCACACTCCCCGAAACAGCCCACCCATCATTCCTGAACCACACAACTTCACCAACGATCACCTCTATGCTCAGGCACCAGGCCACCAGAATAACCCCATATACGTAGAGGCTCTACCTCACTCCACTCAACCCATCTCTTACACACCGAAATCCAGTGAGAAGGATATGCTTATCAGGAAGTTGGCTGAAGAACTCAAGAAATTGATTAGCCGATTTCAAGGCGTGGAAGGAGGTAAGGGGATTGATGATTGAATTATGAAGATCTCTGTATACAGCCTAATGTAGAACTACCGGAGGGTTACAAACCTCCCAAGTTCGAGATGTTCGACGGTATTGGTGATCCAAGGGTCCATATGAGGACCTATTGTGACAAACTGGTCGGATTTGGAAGAGACGAAAAGATCCGGATGAAATTGTTAGTGAGGAGCCTCACAGGGGATGCCTTGTCTTGGTACATCAGCCAGGACCCCAAGAAATGGCCTAATTGGGTGAGTATGGCCTCATATTTCATGGACCGATTCAGGTTCAACACGGAAAATGCACCAAACATATTTTACATCCAGAATCTCAAGAAGAACCCGACTGAAACCTTCGCGAGTATGCCAATCGTTGGAGGTCAGAAGTGGCCAAGGTTAGGCCGAAATTAAATGAAGAACAGATGAACAAATTCTTCGTCAGGGCACATGACTCGCAATATTATGAGAGACTGATGGCAATTGAAAATCGCAAATTTTCCGACATCATCAAGCTTGGGGAAATAATTGAAGAAGGTATCAAGAGCAGAATGGTCACTAATTTTGAGGCACTGCAAGCCACCAATAAAGCACTGCAGTCCGGTGGCATATCCAAGAAGAAAGAAAGCATAGGGGCCCAAATCTCCACTGTCATATCGAACCTCTCCACTTTCATACCAAGCACCCCCACACATATCAGCCAACACCTCCATGCACATATCATCCATCACCTCCACCCACATATCAACCCACTTCTCCCAAATATTTTCAACCAGCCACTACCTATCACACATACAACTCCCAACCGTCCTACTTTCAGTCACCTCCAGTTCGCCAAAATTTCCCAAGACCTCGACCCAACTTTGACCGTAGGTCACCAAATAATATACCGCCATTGTCGAGCCCATTGACTAGCTGTATGAAAGGTTGAAAGCTGCTGGTTACGTTACCCCTATCCCTGCAGTGACCACAGAGAATCCATCCCAATGGGTCAATCCGAACAAAACCTGTGCATACCATTCTAGCATGAAAATACATACCATCGATGAATGCCGTTTGTTGAAGGATAAGATCCAGGTTCTGATCGACAACAAAATCATTCAAGCTAAGGAAGCTGCTCCTAATGTTCACAATAACCCCCTTCCCTATCACAGGGGTGGAGGCGTCAATGTGATAAAAATAGATGAAGAATGGGACCTAGAGGGGTCAATCGGGTTGATCAAAGAAGGTGACGATCCTAAGAAATCGATGGTTACTCTCAATCCCATCATAGTGCAGATACAACCGTCAGGAGAGGCTGAGGTGACTACATTAGTCCCGTTTTAGTTTGAGGTATCACCGCCTACAGATACGCTCGCACCATTCGAGGTTGAAATAGTACCACCTGCAGTGACTCATGTCCCATTCGAAGTAAAGGTAGCCTCACCAATTATAGTGACAATATCAACTACGCCGCCTTTCAACACTAATTCCTTTCAACGCTAATGCCGTAGCTGAAGCTAGAAGGAAAGAAAAGGTCAATGTAGAAGAAGCTGGTGCTACACAGGGGATGACCAGGACTGGAAGGGTCTACACATCTGAACACTTGGGAGAGTCCAGCAAACAGACTTCTAACAGGCCTCCCGTCATTGAGGAAGGTACAAGCCAAGGAATACTCGGTCATAAATCATATGAATAGGACTCCAACCCAGATATCAATATTATCATTGCTGCAGAATTGGGAAGCACATAGGAGTGCTCTGATGAAAGTGTTGAATGAAAATTATGTACCTAACAACATCACAAGCGAAAATATGGATAACATATTGGGGAAGGTATTAGAAAGTCACAAGATTACTTTCCACGAGAATGAACTACCACCGAAAGTCTTGAATCACAAACAGTGGCACGAGAAACTGTCATTTGCCTTATTGGGGTACCGCACCACAGTCCGCACATCAACCGGGGAAACTCCCTACTTGATGGTTTATGGTACATAAGCTGTTATTCATGCCGAATTAGAGATTCAATCCTTGAGAATCATACAAAAAGCTGAGCTCAACGACGCAGAGTGGATAAGAAGCCGTTATGAGCAACTAGTCCTATTAGACGAAAAAAGGATGAACGTAGTGTGTCACAGGAAACTCTATTAGAACAGAATATCTAGAGCCTTAAACAAAAAAGTCAAGCCAAGACAGTTCACATCGGGGCAGCTGGTATTGAAAAAAAAATCTTTCCGCATCAAGATGAAGCCAAAGGGAAATTCTCTCCTAATTGGCAAGGTCCATACATGGTTCACAGAGTGCTGATAGGAGGAACACTTCTACCTCTTGTATTGGATTCATTGGCATTTCAAGACGACGGTATATGTTCCCCGTCCTTTGGCATTCATTACAGCCTTTAACCCATTGATGGGCATCTCTGAACACAGTAAGCCAATAAATTCCGGCCTCCAACACTGTAGCTACTGTTCGGACTCCTCTGAAATGTCCTCCATAAGGTGCTGCGTGACAAGCCTGCAAAATAGCACATTGTTCTATCTCGGGGACGCACCTCCGGATCATGTTATCTATGCAAATTTTAAACAAATAAGGTTCATCCCAATAGTAGTTACGGCTATCACGGTAAAAGCTTTTCTTTTGTACAGTGGAGAGCTCATAAGGATCAATGCCGCATGCCAGGTAATTAGCAATGTCTGCATACCATGGCGCCTCTATCACATTTGTGGCCAGCAATTGTTCATTTGGAAAGGTTTCCAGAAGATTCTCAGCTTCAGGTGGCTGTTTAGCACCTTCGAGGCGTGATAAATAGTCAGTGACTTGGTTCTCCGTTCCCTTACGGTCACGAATTTCCAAGTCAAATTCTTGCAAAAGCAGCACCCAACGAATTAGGTGTGGCTTAGATTCTCTTTTCTCAACCAAGTATCTAATGGCGGCGTGATCAGTGTACACGATCACTTTTGACCCGATCAGGTAGGACCTGAATTTGTTAAATGCAAATAATACAGCCAACATTTCTTTTTATATTACCGTGTAATTTAGCTGAGCTCCACTCAATGTCCTACTTGCGTAGTAAATTGGGTGCATTACCTTATCTTTTCGCTGGCCCAACACGGCTCCTACAGCATAGTCACTTGCGTCACACATGAGTTCAAATGGTTGCTCCCAGTCGGGGGCAACTATAATTGGTGCAGTGACTAGCTGCTTCTTTAGCTTCTCAAACGCTACCCTGCAATCATCAGAAAACACAAATGGGTTATCTTTTTCGAGTAACTTACAGAGAGGGTTGGCGATTTTGGAGAAATCCTTGATGAATCGGCGGTAGAATCTGGCATGTCCCAGGAAGCTACGAATAGCTTTGACTGACGTGGGTGGAGGGAGTTTTTCAATCACTTCTACCTTAGCTTTATCCACTTGAATACCTTTACTTGAGACCAAATGTCCCAAGACAATTCCTTCTTGTACCATGAAGTGGCACTTTTCCCAATTCAGCACCAGGTTTGTTTCAATACACCTTTTTAGGACACGGTTCAAATTTTCTAGGCATTCATCAAATGAATTTCCCACCACTGAGAAATCGTCCATGAAGACCTCCATAATTTCCTCCACTATGTCTGTGAAAATGGCCATTATGCACCGTTGGAATGTGGCAGGTGCATTGCAGAGGCCAAATGGCATTCTTCCGAAAGCAAATATCGCATATGGGCATGTGAAAGAGGTCTTTTCTCTATCCTCTGGGGCAATAGAAATTTGGTTGTACCCTGAATACCCGTCAAGAAAACAAAAGTGAGATTTTCCTGCTAACCAGTCGAGTATCTGATCAGTGAAGGGAAGTGGGAAATGGTCTTTGCGGGTGGCAAGGTATAGATTTCTATAATCCATGCATATTCTCCAACCCGTAACAGTTCTAGTGGATATCAGCTCGTTTTTATCATTTCTTACAACTGTCATACCCCCCTTCTTTGGTACACACTGTACTGGGCTAACCCAGCTGCTGTCGGAGATCGGGAAAATGATTCCCGCATCTAACCACTTTATCACTTCTTTCTTTACCACTTCCTTCATATTTGGGTTTAAACGTCTTTGGTGTTCCCTAGACGGTTTGTGCCCCTCTTCTAAGAGAATTTTGTGCATGCAATAGGCCGGGCTGATCCCTTTGATGTCTGCCATCGTCCACCCAATGGCAGTCTTGCAATCAGGAAGTACCTGTAATAATTGTTGTTCCTGCACATCTAACAACCCAGATGATATTATAACTGGTAATGTAGAGTTAGGTCCAAGAAATGCATACCTGAGGTGCGCTGGTAAAGGCTTCAGCTCTAATTTGGGTGGTACTTCAACTGAGGGCTTGGCTGGTGGGTTCTCTCTCTTTTCCAAGTGTAATGGTTCAATTTCAAGAACCCGCGACCATGTCCCTTTTCCTTCCAATGCTAATACCCATTCTGCTAATTCCTCACCGTTCATATCATCTAAGTTCATCAAACATGCAGCCAAAGGATCCCCAACAGTTAAGGCTGCATCATCTTCTTCCAGTATCACGTTCACGACATAAATAAGAGAGCAGTTAGCGAACTCACTTGGTCGCCTCATAGACTTCTGCACGTTGAATTTGATTTCTTCATTATTGAGCCTCATCTTAAGCTCAGCAGTTTCACAATCGATGAGTGCTCTGCCTGTGGCCAAAAATGGCCTTGCCAAGATTATGGGAATTTACTCATCTACTCGGCAATCTAGGATCACAAATTCAGCAGGGAATACAAATTTCCCCACTTGCACTACACATCGTCTAGAATATCGAACGGTCTCTTTACCATTCTATCAGCAAGTTGCAGCAACATGGAAGTAGGTCTGGCTCTACCAATCCCCAGTCTTTTGTATATAGCCAGTGGAATCACATTAATGCTGGCTCCCAAGTCACATAGGGCTTTGGCGAAAGAGAAGTTGCCAATAGTACAAGGAATTGTAAAACTCCCTGGGTCAACCAACTTTTCAGCAATAGGACGTGTCACCACTGCACTACAAGTCTGGGTAAGAGTGACAGTAGCCAGGTCTTGGAAGTCAAATTTTCTGGACATTAAGTCCTTCATCATTTTAGCATAGCCAGGCATTTCTTTCAATGCATCTATCAATGGAATATTTACCTGTATCTGTTTTAGCATGTCCAAGAATTTCTTGTAATGCTCATCCTTCTGATATTTAGCTAGCCTTTGGGGGAATGGAGCTGGTGCTCTTTTCTTTTTTGTTATCTGTTCTTTTTCCTTTTCCACTACCACCTCAACTGCTGGCTCTGGGATTTCCTCAGGTTCTTTCTCAGCTTCGCCTTGATTA
The DNA here is from genome assembly GCA_005239505.1 of Nicotiana paniculata. Taxonomy (NCBI): domain Eukaryota; kingdom Viridiplantae; phylum Streptophyta; class Magnoliopsida; order Solanales; family Solanaceae; genus Nicotiana; species Nicotiana paniculata. The sequence continues at coordinate 57,972 of ML356296.1, forward strand.
TTAACTTCACCTTCAGCTGGTTGTACTGTGCCCATACTCAATGGGGTAGAGTCATCAATTTCATTAGGTACCTGTACCAATGTGTTTGTCTGTCTACTTTCATACTTCCTTTCTTGTTCTAGGTCCAGGTCACTGCCATTACGGAGGGTCACTGCCATTAATTGTTTTGGGCCCTGGTCCCTTGGATTCATCTGAGTATCAGCAAGTAAAGTTCCGTGAGGACGATTGTTAACTGCATTTAAAATCTACCCCAACTGTACTTCAATATTTTTAATAGCTGCATCATGTGAATCTACTCTCTCACTGATTTTGGTATTTGACCCAATCACTTGCTGCATCATAGCTTCCAACCGTGAAAACCCATCTTCTTGTCTTCCCCCCTGTTGATACTGAGGGGGGTAGTATGATTGTTGCTGATTTTGATGGTTATAACTGTACGGTCTCTGATATGGTGTTGCATTGACTTGTGGTATCATGACACCCATACTTCCACTATTCTGCTGTTGGTGAGGAGGCCTATATGGTTGAACTTGTTGACCCCAGTTTTGTCCCCCTTGTCTCTGACGTTCATAATTTGTCACATAATTCATATTTTCTGGATGAGGAGGGTTATCACATTCTGCATTCCAGTGGTTACCAAGTGGTTGACTAATGCATGATGTGCATAAGCCCCCATTGGTTGTGTCAACAATGTGTACCTGCTGTTTTTGCCCCGATTCTTCCACCTTCTTTGTAAGTATACTCATTTGTGTTATCAAGGTGACAACGTTCTCTGCAATGGTATTAGATGGATCGAATGGCACTGAATGAACTACAGGAGTAGTGGGTGGATTCCTTGTTGTCCATCCTGAATTCCGTGCCATTTTATCAAGTAGAGTTTGACTCTCTCTCCACGTTTTGCTCAGGAATGCTCCACCAGCTGAAGCATCAACATTTGCTTTAACCGTATCTGCCAAACCCATATAGAAACGCTGCCCCAACATTTGATCTGGAACACCATGATGTGGACCGATAACTAACATACCCTTAAATCGCTCCCATGTCTCTTGTAAGGTTTCAGATGGTTTCTGCCAGAAGCTTAAGATCTCATCGATTTGTTGGGCAGTCTTGTTAGGTGGGTGAAAATTTTTCACGAATTTCTTAACTAACTCCTCCCATGTGGTAATGGAATTTATGGGGAGTGAGTTTAGCCAATTCTGGGCAGCACCAGTCACTGAGAATGGAAACAACAACAGTTTTATTGCCTCCTGAGTGACGTTTGGCTGCCTTTGAGTTTTTCAAATTGACAGTAAGTTCTTTAAATGTTGCTGGGGGTCTTCAATGTATGACCCTGAGAATAGCCCTTTGTTCTGCAATAAGTGCAACATATTATTTGTTATCTGAAAGGATTCGGCTTGTATATGAGGAACTAGTATTGCTGTGGACAAATTCTCAGCTATCGGTTGTGCCCAGTCATATAAAGGAGCCTCTTCCCCTATTTGAGCGACTGGGTCTACCACATCATCCCCATGATTGTTCCGGTTATGTGCATCTTCCATGTCGGTTTCAATTTGTTCAATTTGTGGTTGATGTTTGCTTTTTCGGTTGGTCCGGTTTATGGTCTTGAAAAATTTCTCGGGGTCTGATAAGGCTTCAATTACTTCACCAGTCCTCGATGAGTTTCTAGGCATACACCTGCAACACGTTAGCAAACGTTAAACATTCAATGTAAAAACAAAAGTTTAAAGACAATTGACTATATTTCAGAATTTTGTATTTCTTCCAACTCAATTGATAATACTGTTAATTCCCCGGCAACGACACCAAAATTTGATCACGCTCAACTATGTCTAATAAAAGACTAAGCGGGTATTGCAAATATAATCCGGGGTATTACGCCCAAAGTCGATCCCACAGGGAATTTACGTACCAATTAATTCGTCAAAATACACAACTTTTACTCAATCAATTATCTCAAGACATTTTAGTATAAGTTGGTGATGTTTTACTAATTCTACTGACAATAATAATAAACTAGCAATTACTAACAATGTGTTGTAAATAATGATAATAAAGGTCTAATGTTTGGTTTCCCCCGTTGGTGAATTCTTTCTCGGATATTTCTTATAGTTTAATTAATTGTCTCTGTCAATCATGAACACTCTATCTACCATAAATCTCTCTTAAGTAATTATGATAATTTACTAGACGCACTCTCTCAAGTTACGCTAGCTAGATTACAATACAGTTCACTTCAGATTGCACCCGAGGTATCGTTATCTCTAATCCAACCTCTAAACCCTCGGTACTGACTTTCATCTATACTCTGGGAGTGGTGTTGTTCAAACAACTACCTAAATATGCACTCTCTCAAGTAGATACATAATAAATAGGCAGAGCTACTTGAGGGCCCTTTCAATCAACTACAACAAGAACGTAGTTGAACAAATAGAGATTAATCAACCAGAATATATTAATATAACAACAAATTCATCCCCAACGGGTTCTACCAAAACCCTAGATTAAGAAACTTAGCTACTCATATTCATAAGAATCAACTCAAAATAACTTGCATACTTGAACTACAAAGTAATGAATAAAAGATGTAAAAATCAATGTTTTTTTTTCTTCAATGGTTTTCTCTCTTCAAATCCTTCGTCTGCCTTCCGAATCCTTGTTAAGTTGTGTTTTAGGAGTCTATTTATATGTTTAGGACAAACCCTAAACGTGTAGGAGACTTCTATTCCAACCGGGAAACACTTAAACTTGTCAAAACTCAGAATTGACCGAAACAGGGGCCTGGCGTTTGGGCCTTAATGCCTAGATAACGCCAGGCTAGGGCTGGCGTTTGGACTCTAACGCCTGGCTAACGCCAGGCAGGGCCAGGCCTTTGGGCTCTGGCGCCCAACTATAGCCCGGTGCACTCCTCATCGCCTCTTGAGCGTATTTTTAATGTATTTGCATCCATTTAGCTCGGTTTCCATCTACAATTCACCTACACATGAAATAGACTCTATTATGCACATAAAAAGTGTATTTTTATCCTTAATGCACATAAAATGTAGGGCATATAACATGTTAAACCATGAATTCTAGCCTCGCATCAGGCTAAGCTCTGCCTCCCATTTACATTCTTTTCATCGAGACTAAGCGCTGTCTCTCCAACATTATCTACTTTGATCTTCTTTCGGGCTAAGATCTGCCCTCCACTTTGCAAGACTAAGCTTTGTCTTGTTGACATCATATAATTGCATCTCATGGGCTGAAATATCGCCAACCTATCCAAAGGCGTCATAGTCTAAAGACATCATCCTCATAGCCGAAAGACACCATGTCATGGCCTGAGGATCTTTCTTGACTTGCATATCATTATTCAAAGGCATCATAGTTCAGAGGTACCATCCTCATGGCCCGAGAACATCATTTCATGGCCTGCAAATCTCTCACCGAACAATTCATGGCCTAGGACATCATGGTCTAAGAACTTCATCCCTAATCGTCCGATGACGACTTTCATAGTCCAAAGGGAACCTGCATCATGTTTAAATTTTGGCACAATATATGCTTGTAACATATTCGTTTGCAGGTGACCTGCAAGCAACTGCTATCTAAGCGGGAGCGATCTCGCTCCAGTTCCTTCAGTTCTCTCAAAACCTAGCCTCTCACCATAACCAATCCTTCGCCTATCCTTAAACATTGTGTCCGTTCTTGTGATGACTTCATCGATATATTTAGCTGATGAATACAGTACTACACACGGCCCGATTCCTGTAAAACCAGGGATTTGTAGGCAGCTCAGAAGCTAGAGTGCGACCTAAATCTCTCAAACCGTTTTACTCGGTCAAAACTGGCCATCATATCTTTACCCGACAACTTTTTCATCCTTTCTGGTTAAAGAGGGGCAGCTGTTCATACCCAACTTTTACCAAAATAACTTTTTAATTGCATATATATCTTCAAAATCATGCATTAGCATCAATTGCTATTTTCAATAATTTTTCATATTTTTATTAATTTGACCAGTATTTGATTTCTAATAAACAAATCATAAAATTGTATCACAAATGATTTCAAAAATAGTTTTTGGTTTAATTTACTATTTATGGTCTTATTAAGTCCAATTATTCTATAAATAGCCAAATTGGCACCTTTTGGCTACAATTGCAATAACTTTGCAATTATTGCCCATGCATACATTTTTGTATTATTTTTTTACCAGAAATTAGTCTTTTGTATTTTTAAATACTAAATAACCATTTTTTAAACATTTCCATGCATGAAATTCATTCTTTATAAGTAGTAATTATCTTACAAAGTATTTTTAATTAATTCATTTGGAGTATTTAACAAATAGCCATTTTTCATTTCAATTTCAGCCTAAACCAGTCAGCCCAAATACCAACCCAATACAAACCTCCCAAACCCCTCATTTTCTCTCATCACTCTGCCGTCACCCATTCCCCTTCTCTCCAAATGCTCTCAAAACCTAACCCTAACTCTCCTTCGCCGTCACTCATCTACCGTCGACCATGGTGGTCTCTCACCACCCTCAGACCTCCAAAGGTCTCTCTTACACCAGGTTTTGTGTCTTTAAGGTCCTCAAGGGACTAGGGCCAGTCCACTTACGAATTTGGTTCTTTCTTGCCTGTCTCAGGCTACTCTGGTTCGATTTCTAGTAAGATCTTCTTATTTTGCCTTAAACCTATGGATTTTTAAGCCTATGTCTTAATCTTTGTGTTATGTTTTCAAACCCCTAATTTTGTCCTTTGAACTTCTCAGATCTGTACAGATTTGAGAAGGGTCGAACTTATTTACACTTGTTTTTATGAAAATCTTCTGGTTTTCGAGTGGCTTGTCAATCGCCTAAATTAGGGTTTCCTGAAAATCATTTCTTCAAAAAATTTTCTAACTTTAGGTGTTTAATCCCCTGTTCTTATGTGTTTTGACTAATTTTGTTGAGTTTTGCCTTAACCCTAACTAGCTTATGCTAAAACCCCCAATTTTTGGCATTTTGTTTGGATTCTGAGGTTGTCCGTGTTACTGGCTACATTACTTTGTTATGTGCATTGGTTCACATGATTTCTTCTTCGTTTAATTTGAACATCTTGTGATTTTACCCTAGTATGTCTCTATTAGGGTTTCTGATTCGATTCTCGACTGATTCTGTGTGTTTATACTTGACCTATTTGTTTATTCATCGAAACCTATATTATTCTCCTTTAAATCATTATTATTTTTGAGTTTTGATTCACTGATTTGCTCTATTAAGACCTATGTGCTGATTCTGGATTATTTCCTTATTTTACACCTTTTAATTATTTTCTTGCCTTATTTGATTAGCCTTGATACTTATATATTGTTTCCTTAATTGAACCCATGTTTATTTACCCCTAATTTCCCATTATGTGCTTGAGTGTTACTTGATTTTCTTTCCTTAAATATTGTCCTGCCCTTTACCGTTGGGTAATTACCCCTTAATTAGGGGAGACTGTACGGATTTCGTGCATAATTTATTCTGTAAGTTTCCTTAATTGCTGAATGATTGATCTCTTTACCTTATTCTGTTTAGCCCCTGATTACTATATATACTTTCCTCTATTCTCACTTCTGGACACGAACACTAGTTCAAAAACTCTCTTACACTCAAAACTCTCTGCTCTTCTTTGTTACTTGCAACTGTCACTGAACTAGCCGGTTGTAAGCTAAGGCCAGTTATTGCACCAAATCTTCTCGTATCCTGTGTTTTTATCTCCTTAACCGGTATGTCCTAATTCAATTTCAAGTCCAAAATTCAATTTGCTATGTTACTGCTTTAGTTCATTGATTTCTAGTCTTGTTCCTACTTAACATCTTGTTGTTCAATGTGTAACTTGTATGTCTAAATCAATGTTTCACCTATCATGCCTGAACTAACCTATTTAATCAATAGCCTGTATGAATTATATCCTGTTTAACTTTTGATTAGCATTTCTAAGGATCTGCCTATTGCTTTCTCTAGCATGCCTCAACCTAATTTTGTTCCATGTATATCAGTATGTTTGATGGTGTGCCTGATCTGTTTACTAAGGTTCTGGTTTAATCTGCTTTGCTAAGTTGTCTAATATTTCTAAGTAACTCTGGTTCTATGCCTCATCCGTCCAGTGCAATTTGTTTCCACATTGTTGTTCTGTGATCCATGCTCTATGTCTTTACTACTAGTTGTATGATTAACTCCTTAATCCTATAAAACTCTTGAAAAGGCTTCTATTCTCCTATTGCAACATGTTTCACTATATGTGTTGTGTATGTCCCCAGTTCCCAATACCCCTGTGTGAATTCTGTTAATGTTGGACATGTTGGTTCTGTAGCCAATCAAGTTGCTTACTGATTTTTCAAAAAAAAATGTTTACATTGTTTTCAAACTATTTTACTAATTGATCAGTCCTTATTTTCAGAAAACTTCTTTACTTATTGAATTATTTCAGTGTTGTTTTCTTGTCAAAACCTTTTCAAAACTATGTCAAGCACACTCACTTTACTCCTAAGTCCCTAGGTTCTGCCCTCCAGTGTGTGTACTGCCTTAGGATCCTCTTGAGATTCCTCTAAACTCTGGCACACACTGGGGTTGGCCCTTCCACACTGCACTTACTCAATCCCTGTCTAGGTGTGAGCACTGCCCAGGATCCTTGAGGTCCGTAGGGAACTCTGACACACTTGTACATGAAATTGGCTATGAAATCCTTGGCATTTGAGACTATCAAAGGCCTATCCTTATCAGGTGTGCTTTGGGCCTACTGTAGGCTCCCTATAGGTAGTTTTAACTTTCATTTATGTAATTCATTCAGCCATTGGTCTGTAATAATTAATTGTAAACAGATATTGGGGTGACTAATGAAAAGGGAGGGTAGTGTATGGTACTGTTGGTAAAACTGGGTAGAAACCATATTTCTAGGATTTATATTCTGCAAATCTGCATTAGAAGCCACGTCCTAGGACTAATGTGTTCATTTTCATCCAAATCATGCTAAACCTGCATTAGATATCATGTTCTTAGGGCTTCACGTTTATTACTTCAACATACTTTATATTACTATTCCATGCTTTAATTTGGCACAAGTGTTTTCACTTAGAAACCCTACTATTAGGCTAATAGCCCTGTCTTAATGAAACTGTCATTTCTGTATGCACTTAGATATCATGTTCTAGGAACTCTTTTTGCATTTGTATAAACACATCTATTTCGATTAAAATGAGTAACTGACCCTGAAAAGGCATAAAAATAGTCTCACATATAGATGTATGTCTTCTGAACATAACATGTATAAACCCCCCTTTTTTAAAAAAAAAACTGTGTCACCTAGAAGATCCTGTTTATAGGTTAAACAACTTCTAAACTGTTTAACAATTCTTGTAATTGTGATTGCGTACAGTCCCACGCCTAGGCAAGCCTTAGGTAATTAATCTCTATATAAACTGGAAACTGAGTTTTGATTGTGTTAAACTATTTGAGTCTTACAGGATTAAAATCAAGGCAGACTGATTAGGACCCTGCCATTGTGTTTGTGAGACAATGTTGCTATTATGTGTATTAATGTTCACCTAGACATCCTGTCCTAAGATTTTTCTAAAAACTGCCTGAATCTGTGTTTGAGATGTGCTGCTTATTTGCTATATACATGTGGAGGTAACCATGAGCCTTTTAGCTGCCTCTTTCCCTTATTTGCTGGTCCTATATGTTATTTGCTTGTCGCGTAGATTTTTCCCTTTTAAATACCTTAGGGGTTGTCTAGAACTTCCCAGATTTAGAGGTCCTAAACTCCTCTGGGACCACAAGGAAGGGGCGGGTAACAACACACATAGAGTCCGTTAAATAAAAAAAACTCGCTTAATAACAACCAAGGGGTGGAATAATGGGTAGAAAAAAGATATGATGACCTTTGTGCTAATGCAACGTGTAGCCCCTCATTGAGGAGTGATTACCGGGCATTGTATGAATATGATCCTATAGGATAAATAACTTAGGACCCCTTTCACCCATTTACATATGTGTGCTTAGACTTCTAATCTGTTAAAACCTTTACTTGTTTACATATGTGTGATTAGACTGCTTATTTGCACTTGATTAATTCACAAAGTAAGTTCGGCTGGGACCCATAGTTGTGGACTTCGAGGGGTGCCTAACACCTTTCGTTTGAAGTAACTTCAAGCCCTTACCCAATCTCTCGTTATACAGTTATTGTTATAAATGACCTGTAAGTAGGTGCCCTAACGCAATTTAATTCGTTAGGTAGCGACTCTTGAAATGCCTTATATCCCTTTTCCCAAAAGGAAACGAGTTGTCCGAGTAATTTCAAAAACCCTGAATAATCTGAAAGAATAGGAAAAAGGGGGTGCGACAGCATGGCGACTCTGAAAGCGGCTCGGATAGCAGCGAAGGCGAAGAGTAGATTCACCAACTGCTTTGTTTTTTTTTTGTATATGGTACCCTTGGGGGAATTTTTGTAGAAACGCCCTTGTAAATGCATTTTATGAAATATGATATCTCTTTGTTACATATCTCCCAGACTTTGTGCTGTAATGCATACGGAAAATTTGACTTTCAAGATTTGACTTTTATCCCTTTAGGACCCGTACTTGCAATAGTAGATCCCCTCGAGATCGGACACCTTCTCGGGGTTAGGTCGGCATGGAACTTCGATCCCTCGAACGCTGTATGATAGTGTCATTTATGTGACATGACCGTGAAGAACCGGTACACTTTCCCAAACGTTATGACAACTTTGCAAGAAATAAATGGCTTTCAAAGTAGTTGAATAGCCACCGCTCTCTCTATATATATTCTTGCTTCCTCTTCATTCTAAGTCTTGCAACTTTGAAAAACTAGCTTTCCTTTCAACGTTCCCTTTCTTTTCTCATCTCGCAAAACTGTTTTTGTCTCTTCCTCTTTACCTTTGCTTGAGTAGTTATGGCTTCCGTGCTCGAACCTGTTCACCAAAAAGAGGAAAGCCTTACCTCTGCATCTTGCCCGGATGGTGGTACACCGATGGCGTACGACGAGTTAACCTCGAGTTGCTTTGCTTTGAAGAAGGACTTTACACTAGAGAAGCCCTTCGACACCCCGGGCCATCGAGAGCATGCTTCGAGGTTTATTCGATCGATAGAGGAGAGTCACCTCGAGGCCGTGAGGAGAGATTGCAGATGGGGAGAAAATGTGATGCTGCAGATACCTTCTCGAGAAGAGAATATCATGACCCATGTAGAGGGATTCTTGACTGTGTATACGTACCCATTTACATTAGGCCCCCTTGACTGACTTGTGCTCGAATTCTGCAAAAGGTACCGAGTCACTGGCCCAGATTCATCTGTCCTTTTGGCGGATAAATCTGATGATGAGGTATTTTACCGAAAAGGCTGAGCTCGAGCTTACCCTCAGCCACCTTATTAGATTATATCAGCCTGAACATTGTCGAGGCCTGATTGCATTATGATGCCGGTCCACCAGGCCTTTCATTGCCAGCGATGATAAGGACCAGAACAGAGGATTGATGAGTCATTTTGTCCGAGTGTGGACCGTCGATATCAATCCTGCAGAGTTCCTGCCATTTCCCGAAAAATGGAACTTCAAACGTAAGTACAATGTCATACCTTAGTGTCCTTTGCTCTTATAGATTTATAAGAGTGTTTATTTTTCTCTTTCTCAACGGTCCCGTGGATGTCGGGGGAGGTCCCCGACCTTGCGGACTGGACCCGGAGGCTGGCATCTTCCTCAATGTATGATGAACGCAAGTGGCGTGATCTGTCGAAGGGCATATGGGAAGCAAAGCACCACGGTATGAGCCGCGCTGTTTCCTTTTGAGTAGCGCTTTCTTTTATGTGTACTAACTTTGCCACCAAAGGTGTTGGTGGATTCTCCAAAGTGACACCGTGTCCCTTCGAGGATAGGGAAGGGCCGTTGGCTTCGGGACCGAGGGAGGATAATAAGTGAAAAAGATCCTCTACGGATGAGGACATCTTCAATGAGGCGGGGCCTTCCCGGAGACATAAAGGAGATGCTGTCACTGAGAAGAGCTTTATATACGACGGTCATTCTGTGGACATCACCTCTCCTCGGGAGGATTATTTTGCGTCTACGGCTCGAGCCGGGGGCCCTTCCGAGGTTGCTTATTCTGTTGGGCCTGAGACCTTTAATTTCGAGGAAGTGGTTCCTTCAGAGAGAAAGAGGAAGAGTCCTCTACCATCGTCTGCTTTTGCCCTCGAAGGTACTTTGAGGGACGTCCAGGGCCGGGGGCCGCTTGGACGAAATGGGATCTCGAGTGGTCATGCCCCTGCCAGGAGTGGTTCAAATGGGGCCTATGGGGCCAGGCCAGTATGCGCACGCTCGACCTTTGAGGAGGTTCATCGGCTCTGTTCTGAGGTGAGTTGCGGTTGGCTTTGTTGGTTTTTCAGTTTTGTATTTTCATCTTTTGGATTGACGCTTCTTTTTCGTAGGCTTTTGACAAGCTCAAGTCCGAGCTGCTCCGTTGCGAGGCCAGGTTACGGGAACCTTGGACAAGGAGAAATCTCTCAGGCTTCTTTGTAACGAGAAGATAAAAGAGTTGATATGCCTTCGATCGGAATTGAATTGAAGACGAGATTACAAAGGCAACCTAGAGCAACAGGTAATCCTTATTTTTAGGGAGTACGTGCTTCCTTTATTGCCTTTGAGAATTAATGTTTTGGTGTTTCAGTTGCAGAGAAAGACAGAAGCATTTGAGCACCTTTGGGGCGAAGTCGGGTTAATTCCGAATGCAATGCGTTGAAGGCGCAAATAGGCATTCATGCGGCAACCCAAAGGAATGCTTTGTCCAAGGCTGCTACCCTCGAGATACAACTTCGTAATGCCCGAGAGGATAGCTCATTTCACAAGACCAGGATTTCCAAGATCGAGACTGATCTTTTAAATATGAAGGCCGAGGTCGAGGAAGCCCGGGGTGAAGCTGAAGATGTTCGAGCAAATGACGATAAGAAGGTGACCGTTTATTTTAAAGATGCTGCTGATGCTTGGGCTGAGCTGAGGGGATCTTTCGACATAGAGAGGAGGGGCAATTAGTATGCCCGATGTAGGTCTCTAAGAGAGACGCTGGAAGAGATTCATGCTAGGGGCTTTGATCTCTCTGAAGAGATAAATCAGGCCAAGGCGGATGAGATCGACATCAAGTTTTTCCTTTCTTTCGATGCCGATGCTGATATTTGAAGGCTCCCGAGGGAGCTGGTCCCTGGGGTAGACTAGGTTGTTCTTTGTAAAGACTCATGTGGGAGCATTGTAAATGCATATTTGTAATACACATATATCTATGAAAGATTTTTTGTTTATTCTGATTTGCTTGTCAATAATTAGCCCGATGAATTGGACTTCGAGATGAAACCCTTTGGGTTATATGTTGGCTCTAAGGCTTTTTAAGCTGGCTCGTGGGCTCTTACGCATTGGGTCGGTACGCCTTTTAATATAGCTGGCGACTTGGGCTCTTACGCGTTTGGCCCTGAGGCGCTTTAGTTAACTGTTTCGGGTTCAGTCTCCGAGTCGGGTTTCGACTCGAGCTTATCGGCCCTTAGGTTTTTAAATCGGCCCTGAGATGTTTTGGGTAAGTACGACCTGTAGTTGACGACTTGGGATCTTACGCATTTGGCCCTGAGGAGCTTTGATTAAACTATTCGGGTTCAATCTTTGAGTCGGATTTCGACTCGAGCTCATCGGCCCTGAGGATTTTTGGGTCGGTACGACCTATAGATTGTGACTTAGGCTCTTACCGTTAGATCGGTACGACCTTCGGTGTAGCTGGCGACTTGGGATATTATGCATTAGGTCGGTATGATCTTTAGTATATCTAGAAACTCGGGCTCTTACGCATTGGGTCGGTACAACCTTTAACCGATTCTTTTTGATGTTTTTTTCGAAGTAATTGGAGGCCTGTGATTTTATGGCAAAAGTGGGACGTCTCCGATTTGCGTTAATTTGGCCAGAGCCTTATGACGGTGATCATTTTATTTGGCCATAACCTTTTAGTCCCCGATTGAGATAGCCTCAATGTCTATATCAAGGGTATGCCTTTTTAGGGGTCTTACAAGTTTGATATATAGCCTTGACTTTGATATCGGGGTTATGCCTTTTTAAGGTCTTATAAGTCTGTACATGCCTTGCTTGAGGTCTTATAGTTTTGATGTTGCCTCATGGAGGGCTTATGAGTTTCAAGTTTCCAGCCCTGAGGTCTTACGGCTATGAGTCGACTGTCAAGGACAGTCCCTGAGCCAGAGTTGATATTGCCTCATGGAGGGCTTATGTTGTTGATGTTTCATCGTGGAGGGTTTATGAGTTCGAAGTTGCCGGCCCTGAGATCTTACGGCTTCGAGTTAGATAGCTTGATGAGCCGACAATCGAGGAAAGTCCCAGAGTTGGAGTTTATATTGCCTCATGAAGGTCTTAAGTGCTCAAAGTTTCCAGCCCTGAGGTCTTATGGCTTCAAGTTTTTGGTGACTCGATGGGGTGACTGTCGAGGACAGTTCCTGAGTGGTCGGTAAATTTTGGGCCTTGGGGCCGTTTCTTGTGAAAATAGCAAACTTCTCTGACGCGCGAAGTATTTTGATGATAAAATATTCTTCTCCAATTACTTGGTACAAGTATACATATTTTCACCATCGAGGGTTCGATTGTTCTATGTTGACACGGTTCATTCGACCGTTTGGTCTAATACATCATTCTCCTGTCGAGACTCTCTTTGGAATATTTTAGTAATCTCCGGGGGGAGGACCCTCAGTATTTGAGGTTGATCGGAGAGAATCCTTGAATACTTGGTGAGTTCTCCTCAGGTAGCATATGGGTGTTTCCTCATTAAAAACCTCATCGGTAAAACCCGTTTGGGATAAAATCCGACGTGAGGGAAAAAGAGCAATGCATGCTTTAAAACCTAAGGCCTTCGAGCTGGAGGGTGCTCCAATTCCTTTCAATCGAACACCTGCACATAGGTTAGTATAAAATGTGAAGGAAAGAGGGAGAAGATTATACCTTAACTGTGGTGGCGTTCAAGCCCCGAAACACTTCAGTTACTCATTCCGAGGACGCGACACGGTCCTTTAATCGTTCATTTAGGATGCAGTTTGTGATTGCTACTTGGTTACTTGCTTATTTTTTGGCTCCTTCGATGTAGAAGGCACCGACGTTGGTGCCACATCCCCGTATACTATTTTTATTCCATCCTTCAAAGGGAACTTCATCATTTGATGAAGGGTTGATGGCATCGCCCTCATACTGTGAATCTATGGCCTTTCGAGCAATGTGTTGTATCTCATGTCACCTTCGATGACATGAAACTTGGTGTTTTGAATTGTACCGGCCATGCTGACTGGGAGGATGATTTCCCCTTTCATTGTTTCGCTCGCCATGTTGAATCCGTTGAGGAAACGGGGGACGGGCACGACCTGGTCGAGCAACCCGAGTTGCTCTACCACCCTCGACTTAATTATATTAGCCGAGCTACCTGGATGAACGAGCACACGTTTAACTTGAAATTTATTCAAAAAAAAAGAAATTACCAGTGCGTCATTATGGGGTTGAGACAAGGTCTCAATGTCCTCTTCGCTGAATGAAAGAGCATCTTCAGGTATGTAACTCCGAGTTCGCTTTTTCCTGCTGATGGATACTCTTATTCGTTTGAAAATGGGTCCCTGAGGGATGTCGACTACTCCAATAATCATGTGGATGATGTGTTGTGGTTCTTCTATTTCATTTTTCCTATTTGCCTCTCTTTCTCGAAATTGGTTTTTGGCTCGGTCGTTGAGGAACCCTCGAAGGTGCCCTTTGCTAATCAGTCGGGTCACTTCTTCTCGGAGCTGTCTGCAGTCCTCGGTCCGATGGCCGTGCGTACCGTGAAATTCACATATCAAGTTGGGGTTCCGGGTCTTGGCCATCTGGTATCTTTGATTTTACCTATGACCGATACTATATCTGAAACATCAATGTTGAAATTGTACTCGGATAGCTGGGGTGCCTCTATCAGCCCTGCGTGCTTGTCGAACCCTGCTTTGTTTATGAGTCCCCGAGGGTTTAAGCCTCGGCCCATCCTTTGATTACTTCGAGGTATGTTACGCCTTGGGATATTTCTTCGACTCTCTATGTACGGTTGATACCTTTCTTTGTTTGTCCTTGTCTCTATTTCTGGAAGCCTCGATTCTTTTGCTAAGACTCTGCTAGGATACACCGAGCCCGAGGGGGCTTCCAATTGGTAGTCCTCGACCCTAATCTTCGATTGATACCTGTTGTGTACATCCGCCAAAACTACGGAGGGGTACTCGATTAAATTTTGCTTCATTTATTTTGAAGCTATCGAGCTTTGTTCATTCAAGCCCTTGAGTGAAGGCTTGCACCGCCCAATCGTCGGAGACCGGTGGTAATTCCATTCATTCCAATTGAAAGTGGGATAAAAACTCGCTCAACATCTCGTTCTCTCTTTGTTTGATTTTGAAGACATCGGATTTCCTTGTAACGACCATGATGGTGCCAGCATGTTCCTTCACAAAAGAGTCCTCCATCATGGCAAACGAATCTATCAAAATTGGGGCAAGTTATGATACCACATCATGGCCCCTTTGGATAGTGTTTCTCCGAATTTTCTCAATAGGTCGGATTCAATCTCGTCATCTCTTAGGTCGTTCCATTTTACAACACAGTTGTAGGCAGTAATGTGTTCATTGGGGTCCGAGGTCCCGTTGTACTTCGGGAGGTCGGGCATTCTAAATTTCTTTGGGATGGGCTTCGGAGCCGCACTCGATGGGAATAGATTTTGAACGAACTTCTTCGAGTCTACACCCTTGAGGATCAGCGGTGCGCCCGAGATCTGATCGACCCTTGAGTTATAGTTCTCCACCTTTTTGTCATTGGCTTCTATCTTCTTTTCTCCTGATTCAATCCTCTTTGTGAGGTCCTCGAGCTCATGATAGCGGGGTCGGCTGCTGACCCGTTGTTGCTCGATCTCTCTGGTGCCTGTTTACCTCGAGGAGCCATTTCCGGTGGCGCTGTGCTTGGGGTTTTTTGATGGCTTTTCAGCTGAGCAATAGCCACTTTTTGTGCTTGCAACATCTCAAAAATGACGTGAAGACTAACTTCTCTTTCCGTTTGAGCAAGGCCTCTCTGTGCTTCATGCTTGTCTCCCTCGCGCACACTTCCGTCTGTGTGAGAGCTTACATCGACATATTGAGCATTGCGCGAGCCTTCATCGGTGGGGATTTGCACTGGTGCCCCTTCAGGGTTTTGTGGTGGTACACCGGTACCTGATGTAGCTGCGCCGTTCTCTCCATGATCCTCAGGACCGTTGTTTTCATGTGCATTCACTGAGTTAGAGATTTTCTTACCTAAAATTGAAGATTCTTGGACAAGAAAAAGTGTAAAGAATAACTTGTGTTTTTAGAAAACCAGCACTAAAACAATCATTATTATGTTTAGCCCTACGGTGGGCGCCAAACTGTTTACCTTGAAAATGGTAATTACAATCATATTTGAATTTGGGGTTCTAAAAATACGTGATCTATCTTAACACCAGTTGTTTAGGCAATATATTCTAAGTGAGAAGTAATAAAACGGGATAAGGGCGAAGGAAGATGAGATTGTGCAAACCGAGCAGTTGGGGAGCGGAGCCTCGAGCTTGGTTGGAATGGGCCTCGAGGTCGAGCTCGAGAGCTTGATAAGAGGCGATCGACAACGATTCAACAATATTGAAGGCCTCGAAGATGGCCTTTCTATGATCAATGGTGAGTAATGAACGAAGAACAATTAATGAATACAATAAAAGAAAGGCAATAAATTAATGAGACAATTATAGAGAATGTTTGAGTTAGAGAGCAAATAATTTTCTTAGTCTTGTATATTGAGTATCATGTGTGTTACAAAGTGACAAGGGTCCTTTTTATATATAGGGGGTAATCCCAACATAGTACATGTGTAATTAATGCAAAGAGAGACAGCTGGTACAACCATTTAATGCCACGGTACGGGCTTGTACCATTTTGTGTATTTTGCCAGCTTTAATCACGTGCCCTTTGGGAATTTTCCGCCTTTTTACGTTGGTCTTCGATTTGCACTGCCTCGAGGTCGAGGACCTTCGATATGCCCCCGATGCCAAAACTCGAACCTTCTGAGCGTCGTAACGATCGTAAAATCGGGCTCTCTAATTTTAGCCGTATTCAGAAGCTTAAGAAAGACAATCAACCACAATGCCACTATTGTTCAACAAGTATGACTCTATGGATGGTGGAAGGAAAGAAAGCATGAATTACAGAAGGAAAATATTTAGTATTCTGGATATCGTTGAAAAATGTCCGAAGGTTCACATGGCTAAGCACGTCAAAACTGGCCCCAAAATGCAGGACTGACATTCTGATGAGGACGTCAACGCTGTTCAGAAGAATTCCAAGGATAAGAAGATTTTAATTTGTTGCATTGGACCTAACGAGTATAATCGAATCTCTATATGTACTAATGTTAGAAAAATCTGGGATGCACCGCAGACTGCACATGAAGGTAAGAACCAGGTCAAATAGTCCAAGATTGATATGCTCACAATGTAGTATGAACTCTTTAAAATGAAGGAGTAAAAAACTATCCAAGACATGCATACCATGGCCACACATATTAATAATGAGTTAATATCTCTTGGAGAAATTATCCCTACAAAAACTCATAAGGAAAATTTTGAGTATATTGCATGCCTCTTAGGAATGTATGGTTAATACTATCACTAAAGCTAGAAATATTGATACAGTGACCATTGACGGTCTAACTGAAAATTTGAAAGATGAAGTTTCAAGATCGCCAGATGGTAGAGCCCCGCAAGGAAAAGAGCATGGTTCTTAAGACCACTAAAAACCGGAAATTGATGACGATGACATAGCACTATTAACACGTAGGATCAAAAAGACAATCAGAAAAAGCAGAATTCAAGACCGCAGAAAATAGTGACACTAATGAGTGCTGCAAGTGTGGCAGTCGTGATCAATTTATTGTGAATTCTCCAATGTAGGAGTTTGAATAGAAGAAAAATAATCATGACAATAGTAAAAGAGAATAAAAAGGACCAAGTTCATGAAAAAAATCTCACAAAGAAGAGAGCTGATAAGATCATTAAAATGGCTTTAGCTGCTATAGGAAATACCTCCAATGATCATTGTGAAGAGGACAATGATAACAAAACTCATTCCATGTTGGCGAAGATTGCTTCTGACTCAGACAATAAAGTCATTATTATCGTAATGGCAACCTCAGATTCATATTATAACGATCCAACTGGTCGTTTTGCTTTGTATAATCCTGTTTCTCTAATTAAGACTCTCTGTATGTGATTTTAATATTTTATGACTTGCGAGGATGGTTGGTTTAGGTTTGAAAGGGTTCGGGTTGAAATCGGAATACTTAATTCCTAAATAGTGGCATAAGATGGCCAAGTTTGACTTGAGTCAACATTTTTAGTAAAACACCTCGATACCGGGATTTGATGGTTCTAATAGGTTCGTATGATATTTTTGACTTGGACGAATGTTCAGGTCAGGTTTCGGGTGATCCGGGAGCGTTTCAGCACTTAATGTTAAAAACTAGCTCATGAAAAGTTTCTATTTCTTAAACTTTTATTTGGAGTAGACTTTGATGTTGGAGTAGACTTTCAGATAGTTGTACTTCATTTCGAACCATATTTGTAGTATTCTAGTCGCTCATGTACTTGTGACTCCGGATTTTGAGATTAGTATAGAGTGCATTACTTAGGTAACTATTGAATGTATTTTAGAGCTTATCAGTTGTTAATTATCATTATACTATTTTTAAATTATTAAAATTGGATAATTCTTTAGTTAATGTTTGTTTCCTAGCAAGTGAATGTTAGGCGCCATCAGGGTCCTGTGGTTGGGGTTTGGGCTCTTAACAAGTTGGTATCAAAGCACTAGGATGCGTAGGTCTCACGAGTCATGAGCAAGTTTAGTATAATATGTAGGATCGGTACGAAGACGTTTGTGCTTATCTTCTAGAGGCCATAGGGCTTTGTGAAATTTCACCTTCTTTCTTTTTTCTATCGTGTGATTTTATCCTATCATTGAGTTTATCCACATATGACCAAGACCTGGAGTCCCAAGTTGTAGCCACTACCAAGCAGAGGTAGAGCTATAGGAAAAGCTCAATCCAGAGCCTGTGCAGTAGAACATATTGCAGAGCCTCAAATCGAGCAGGAGGAAGAGATTCCTCTTCAGACGACACCAGTTGGACCAGCTCAGGTCCCCCAGGGGTTCATTGCCACCCTCATACTTCTAGACGCTCTAGTCTACTTGGTGGGTCTTCTGGAGAACGTGGCCAGGTTGGTGTATTTCATGTAGCACCAGTTGCCTCTCAGGTTGGGGGAGGAGCCTAGACTCCCGTTACTCACACTCCAGAGCATGTGGCTCACATATGTCAAACTCCGGAAGTTCCAACAGTTAGAGCAGTTCAACCTATTATTTCTACACAGTGTGTAGAGGGTTACATAATGTCATCAGAGGGACTTAAGAGGTTGGATAGATTCACCAAGCTATTCCCTATTCATTTTAGTGGTACACCTTCTGAGAACCCTCAGGATTTCTTGGATTGTTTCCATGAGGTGCTTCATAATATGGGTATAGTGAAGTCCAATGGAGTTGATTTCGCAGTGTTTCAGATGACCAGTTCTGCCAAGAGATGGTTAGAGGAGTATGTTCAGGGTAAGCAAGCAGGTTCATCTCGTCTCACTAGGGATCAGTTCTAACAATTATTCTTGGAGAATATTATTCCCTTCACTGAGAGAGAGGATCTACACACCTAGTTCGAGCGCCTACATAAGGTTAGCATGACTGTTACCAAGCATGAGACCAGATTTATGGATCTATCATGCCATAGAGATCTCCTGATCCCTACAGAAAGGGATAGGGTGAGGAGATTTATAGCTGTCCTTACTTATGGTATCAAGATACAGATGGAAAGAGAGATTGAGGATGATATTTATTTTACTCGGGTTATGGAGATTGCTAGGCGGATCGAGAGAGCTTGTGGCAAAGGAAGAGAGGTGGCATCTGAGAAGAGGCCTCATCATTTTAGTAGTTTCAGTGGTGCCTCGTCTGGAGGGAGGGTTCATCTGGCAGAGGCCATCCCACGAAGATGCTTTAGTCAGCACTGTAGGTGTCTCATGGTTCTTCAGGTGGTCACGGTGTATATGGGTCTCGATTCGAGCAGCTAGTATTAACTGCACCTTCAACTCGTATTAATGCACCACCATTACAGAGTTACTATAGTGGTCATTCGGGTCATCAAGAATCATCTCAAACATAGTTAAGTCAGCCACGTGGCCGCTTTGAGTGCGGTAACACAAGTAATATCGTGAGGTACTGTCTTGGATTGAGGAGAAGTAGGACACATCAGGGTACTCATGCCATGATTCCGGAACGAGTTGCTACACCAGCCGCTCAGCTAGCTAGAGGCGGGGGTCAGGCAGCCCGAGGTGGTAGTCAGGACATTAGAGGTGGAGACCAGCCAATTAGAGGTTGTTTGAGAGGTGGAGGTCAGATTGGTGGGGATTAGCCCCATTGCTATGTATTCCTAGCTATACCCAAGGAAGATTCGTCAGATGTGGTCATCATAGGTATTGTTCCAATTTTCCAAAGAGATGCATAAGTTTTATTTGATTCAGGTTCCACTTATTCGTATGTGTCATCTTATTTTGCTTCATATTTGGATATGTGTCGTGATTCTTTTGGGTTGTCCTATTTATGTGTCTACATTTGTTATGGATTTGGCTGTAGTAGGTCGTGTTTGTCGTTCATGTTCTGTCTCTATTGGGGGTTATGAGACTAGGGTAGACCTTATATACTTAGTAGAGTGGACTTCGACGTTATTTTGGGCATGGATTGGTTGTCACTATACCGCACTATTCTGGATTGTCACACTAAGATTATGACATTGGAGATGCCGGGATTTCCGAGATTGGAGTGGAGAGGTTCATTGGGATATGTTCCTAGAAAGGCGGTGTCCTTTATAAAGGCACAATAGATGATTGAGAAGGAGTGCTTGGCATATTTAGCCTTTGCGAGGGATGTTAGTGTTGATACTCATATCGTTGAGTCAGTTCGGTAGGTGAGAGACTTTCCAGATATGTTCCCAGCAGACCTACCTTGTATGTCGCTTGATAGGGATATCAATTTTGGTATTCACTTAGTGTGAGGCACTCAGCTAAGCTCTATTCCACCATATCGCATGGCACCGGTGGAGTTGAAAGAATTAAATGAGCAACTTCAAGAGTTTCTAATAAGAGTTTCATTAGACCAAGTGTTTCGTTGTGGGGTGCTTCAGCTCTATTTGTGAAGAAGAAAGACGGTTGTGTGAGGATGTGCATTAACTACATACAGCTGGACAAGGTCACTATCAGGAACAAGTATCAGCTGCATGGATTGGTGATTTGTTTGACCAGCTTCAGGGTGTTAATGCTTTCTCGAAGATTGATTTGAGATCAGGATACCATCAGTTGAAGATCCAGGCTTCGTATGTTCTGAAGAGGGCTTTCAGGATCCACTATGGTCACTATGAGTTTTCGGTGATATCTTTTGGGCTGGCCAATGCCCACCAACCTTTATGCACTTAATAACAACATGTTCCAACCGTATCTTGGTTCATTCGTCATCGTGTTCATTAGTGACGTATTGGTGTATTCTCGTAGTTGGGAGGATCACGAGCAATACTTGAGGATCGTGCTTCTGTCTTTGAGTGAGAGGAAGCTATGTGCTAAATTCTCCAAGTGCGAGATTTGGCTTGATTCAGTGGCATTCTTGGGCCATGTGGTGTATAGAAAGGAGATTAAGGTGGATCTGAAGATGATTGAGGTATTTTAGAACTGGCCTAGACCTGCATTAGCTATAGTGATTCAGAGCTTTTTAGGTTTGACGGATTATTATCACTGATTCATGATGAATTTTCATCTATCTTATCCCTATTGACAAGTTGACCCAAAATGGTGGTCAATTCAGATGGTCCGACGAGTGTGAGTTGAGCTTTCATAAGATGAAGACTGCATTGACTACAACCAGTGTTAGTATTGCCTACCGGTTTGGGATTTTACACCGTGTATGGTGATGCACCATGTATTTAGCTTAGCGCGGTGTTGATGCAGGACTGTAGGGTAATCGCCTACGCGCCCTGTGAATTGAAGGTTCATGAGAAGAATTATCCGGTGTAGGACATAGAGTTAGCATCCATTTCATGCACTGAAGATTTGGAGGCACTATCTATACAACATTATGTGAGGTTTATACCAACCAACGGAGTCCCTAACAACTGTTCAAGCAGAAGGACCTTAATTTGCGGCAGCGGAGATGGTTGGAGTTGCTGAAAGACTATGATATCACCATATTATATCATCAAGGGAAGGCCAATGTAGTGGCCGATGCATTGAATAGGAAGGGAGAGAGCATGGGCAGTTTGGCTTATTTATCGGCAATGAAGAGGCCAATAGCTATGGATGTTCAGGCTTTGGCCAATTGGTTTGTTAGGTTGGATGTTTTGGGGCTTATCCGGGTTCTTTCTTGTATTGTGGCTCAGTCATTGTTTTGGAATATCCATGCTCGCTAGTTTGATGATCCTCACTTGTTGGCTTTGAAGGATTGAGTACATCGGGGTGGTTCGAAGGAGGCTGTGATTGCAGATGATGGTGTTATGCGGATTTAAGGCTGGGTTTGTGTTTCAAATGTTGATTCATTGAGAGATTTGATCCTTGAAGAGGCTCACATTTCGTTCTCTTCCAATTGCCAGGTGCCACGAAGATGTAGCATGACATGAAATGGCACTATTGGTGGGGGAGAACGAAGAAAGATATTGTTGCTTATGTTTCTCGGTATTTGAACTGTTAGCAGGTGAAGTACGAGCATAAGAAACTAGGTGGGTTCACCTAGAGATTAGTGATATCGGAGCACATCACTTTGGATTTTGCGGTAGGCTTACCACTGACTTTGAGGAAATATGATAAAGTCTGGGTTATTATGGACCGGTTGATTAAGTCCGCACACTTACTTATGGTGATGACTTCGCGGTTGGATCAGATTTACATTCGGGAGCTTATCCGCTTGTACGATGTTCCCATTTTCACCATTTCTGACCAGTAACTCAGTTCACATTGCATTTTTAGAGGGCTGTGCAGTGTGATTTGAGCATGCAGGTCGAGCTGAGTATCACATTTCGTCCTTATATGGGATGAAATGTCGTTCGCCTATTGGTTGGTTTGATCCAAGAAAGGCTATATTATTAGGGAATAATTTGGTCTATGATGCTATGAAGAAGGTTAAGGTGATTCAGGAGCAACTTCGTTCAGCTCATTCCAGATAGAAGAGTTATGAGAATCAGAATATTTGTTATGTGTCCTAGATGGCGGGTGAGAAGGTTCTTCTTCGAGTGTCGCCCATAAAGGGCGTGATGCGGTTCGGAAAGAAGGGATAGTTGAGACCGAGGTTTATTGGCCCATTTAGTAGCTTCATCTTCAGGAACAATTCTTCAATTGACTAGGTTGAATCTCTAAAATTACCTCCTTGTTATGATTGCTATTTGTCAAGAGTAATTTTAGTGTTTGTGCGAAATAACTGTGATTTTCAATAGCAACAATATGATGCTTTATGTAGGAGTGAGGTTGTCCGAATTTTCTCCCAATTTTAGCTCCAAGACCCAAAAAATTCAGCTAGCCCATAAAAAAAAAATCTATTTTATTTCATCAAAAAGAATCATTTATGTGTTTTCCTTTTCATATAAGTATTTCCATAATTAAAATCCTTGTTGACCACAAATTTCTTCAGCTAATATTTTCTTGTAGCGCACGAACAAAAAAATTCAAGGAATCTGACTATCAACAAGAATCAATATTTTCCAGCTCAATCATTCATGTATTAGGAAACACCCTCCATTTTCTGTTCAACGGACTTCAAGATACCTGGTTCATTAACACACGAAAATGTAAAGTAACCCAATTCGTCGCCATTCGCCTCTTATGTCTTGTTTCATCCTAAAATAACAAATAATACGAAATATATTATAAAGAGAAACAAAAAAATCTATTCCTATATAATTCAGAATACAAATTCTAGTTAGACATAAATTAAATAAACTAGAAAATACTAAATCCTAAATCATTTAGGTTTCTTACTATAACTTTGAATTAGTTATTTTAGCATTCTCCTATAATACAAAGCTGTACACGCCTAACGTTTTTGTTATTGTGTTGGAGAACTTCTCTCCAACTTTTACTTGTTGATATACTTATCATCAACCTTTAATTATTTTTGTTGTTGTATTGGAGCACTTCTCTATAACCTCCAATTGTTGATGCACTTCTCATTAACATTGGAGTGTTGAAGCACTATCTCTTTAACCTTCAATTGTTGGAGTACTTTTATAATGACCCCACCAGTCATTTTGAGCCTTAATATTTTGCTCGGAGGTCTGGGACTTTGAGTAGCTTCATATAATGCATTATGACCTGTGTATATAGTTTTTTTAATTTTCGAAAGGTTCTGAGTTGATTTGGTAAAGCAATTCTCAATTCAGAAATTTCAAGTTAGAATAATTGACTAAGATTTGACTTTTGAATAAACGGCCTCAAAAATAGGATTGATGGTTTCAATATGTTCGTATGGTTCTCTTGGACTTGGGCGTATATTCAAATTTGGACTTGGATGTTCATAGAAGGATTTGGCCCTATTTGTCGAAAGTTGACGATTTGAAGAATTGAAGAGTCCAGAGGTTATAACGGAAAATGAGTTCGATGTTATGAGACTTCTAATGTTATTTTGAGACCTTATTTAGGTTAATTTAGTTTATTGGAACTTTTATGCAAAGTTTGATTTTTACCTGGAGTGTTTAAGTGTGATTCAGACGAGTTCAACGAAGTTTGAAGGTTTGAAAGTTAAGAGGAGGATTTTGATCTTCGATTCATGGTTTTGATGTTATTTGTAGTGTTTTGAGCCTTTGTATAAGTTTAGATAATGCATTTTGACTTCTTGGTATGATTGGACGATGTTCCAAGAAGTTCGGATGTGATCCGGGGTGGTTTGAGACCATTTTCCTTTGATTTGCAATGCTGATCTTCTTGTGTTTCTGATGTACTTTGCATTCACGATTAGTGAGTCGCGTTTGCATATAGTAATTTTGGTGATTGGTTTTTTTTTTGTTAGCATTCATGAGATGGAAGTTGCGTTCGTGGAGTTGAGGATAGATGCTCGACGTTTG
Source organism: Nicotiana paniculata (assembly GCA_005239505.1). NCBI lineage: Eukaryota > Viridiplantae > Streptophyta > Magnoliopsida > Solanales > Solanaceae > Nicotiana > Nicotiana paniculata. The sequence continues at coordinate 82,207 of ML356296.1, forward strand.
CGAGAAATGGGACACGTTCGCTAAGAGAAAGTAGCTGGTTGGGGGTCTGGGTTTTCGCGTCCGCAATGGAATGCTTGCATTCACAGAAGGCTAGTGTAATGAATCGGCATGTCGTTTTGAGTATTTTACCCCCGATTCCTCTATTTGATTCTTTACATATGTGTATTTGTGATTACGTGACTTGCTGGGATGGTTGGTTTCGTTTCAAAATAGTTTTTGATTGAATTGGGACACTCAGTCCCAAGGTTAGATGCTGAAGTTGTACCAATTGACCGATGTTTGACTTGTGTGTAGATGAATCTGGAATTGTGTTTTGATGATTTTTGTAGATTCATATAGTGATTTTAGATTTAGGTGTATGTACGAAATTGGATTTGGAGGTTCCTAGGTTGTTTTGGCTTGACTTTGCAAAAGTTGGAAAGTAGAATGTTTGGAAGGTTGATAGATTTGAACTCGAGTTGACTTTGTTGATATCGGGTGGAGAATTGTGGTTCCGGGAGTAGGTATAGGCCTGTTGTGTCATTTGGGACTTGCATGCAAAATTTGAGGTCATTCCGAGTTGTTTAGGCATGATCGGTGTAAGTTTTGAATTCGAAAATTTGGTTTAGTTCCTTAGGCTTGAATTGAGGTGTGGTTCATGGTTTTGTTGTTGTTTGATATATTTTAGGGCTTCGAGTAAGTCTGTCTCCTATTTCGAGATTGGTTGGTTTGCTTGGATGCGGCCCTGGGGGCCTTGAGTGTGTATCGAATTGATTTCAGATCATTCTTGGACTTAGTTGCTAGATGCAGTAATTTGATTTCTAGTGCTTTCGCACCTGCGAAGGAACATCCGCAGGTGCATGGCAGTAGAAGTGGTCAGGGTGACTGCAGATGTGAAACTGGGAAGGCTGGGTCCGCATGTGAGGAATGTGGAGCGCAAGTGTGTAGGAGCTTCCTCATAAGTGGAGCCACATATGCGGCTTGAAGTTCACAGAAGCAGCTAGTCGGGAGGCTAAGCTGTTTCTGCATCTGCGACGGATTTTCTGTAGATGCGGTATCGCATATGCAACACTATGGACCAAAGAAGCTTCAGCTGGGCAGAATATTAATATCGAGGGTTTGGTCATTCTTCTTATTTTTTGAGTTGTGGAGTTCGGCTAGAGGCGATTGTTGGAATGATTTTCATCACGATTGTAGGGGTAAGTGGTCTTCATTCGATTTTGGTGTTAGATATTGATTACCCACAAATTTTTACACCTAATTTATGTGAATTAAAGGTGAGATTTGGGGGGTATTGTACTATGATTTTGGACAATGAGATTTGATGATTTGAGAGTCGATTTGAGGTAAGAATTAGATGAAACACATATATTTAGACTCGTATCGTAATAGGTGTTCGGAATTTGTGAGTTTGGTCGGGTTCCGGGGTGCAAGCTCGGGGTTGACTTTTTTTTAGTTAAAGATCGAATCTTTATTATTTGGGATCGATTGCTATGACTTTTATTGATGATATTAAGTTATTTGGCTAGATTTGAGCCGTCCAAAGGTCGATTCACGCGGGAAGGGATTCCTAGAATAATTATTTAGCTTACTTGAGGTAAATATCTTACCTAACCATGGTTAAGCACTAGTTTTTTGAGTTATTTATGATAGCTACGTGATATGGGTGGCGCACATGTGTGGGGTTGAACCCATGTGTGTGCACACTTTACCTGAATTTGAACAAATTACCTGATTTTGAGTTATGATATCACACTTTCCACATGCATACAACTTAGCATGTCACTTATACCAGTCCAGGAGTATCAAATTTGATATTCATCGATCATTTACATGTATTCTTGTATATTTGTTTTATGTGTGATATGGTTTAGACTTGTAGCACGTGACTTCGTCGGGCTGTTTGTGAAATTGAGTCTGTGATCATGCTTGGCGGATGGTGATATTGAGTACGTGACCATCTCGGGCGGATTGTGATATTGAGCCTGTGACTACTCCGGGCAGATTGTGATACTGAGCCTATGATCATGCGGGGCGGATTATGACATTGATCCTATGACCATGTCGGGCAAAATATGATTATTGCACGTGACTACACTATGCAATGTGTGGACATGGATCCATCCCCCTTGGATAACCTTCTCATGTTGCTTCTTGTTGGTATACACGCAATTTGGGAAAATTGATCAGTAGTTTGGTACAGTTCTGGAAATTCTAAAGAAAAAGCTGGCCATTTTTTTATTGTGATTTTGCATGCATTTCATCTTTACTTGAAATTTCCTTGATTGTTTACTTAATTTATTTGCATATCTCCTTTATGTGTTGGATTGTTTACTGAGTACAGTATGTTAAGAAATCATGTGCACCAAGGTGGTTCTTTATAAGGCTTATGACATGAACGTGTTATTGTTCAATACTTGATGAATTTATGAATAGTCAGGTGATTTACGAGTATCATCTACAATTCATTCTTCTTCTACCTCGCCGAGGTTAGTTATAATACTTGCTGAGTACATGGGGTCAATTGTACTCATACTACACTCTGCACTTAATTATGCAGATCTAGGTGTTGGACCGAGCCACCAGTAGCTTAGGCTTATTGATAAGTTTGTCATCCGAAAGACGAAGCAGAGCTGCATTTCGTCCGCAATCTTGGCGTCTCTTTTCATTTTGTATTGTTGTCTTTTATTCAGAAAATATTATTATTTGGTATTTCAGACTTGTATTTCTTTTTTAGAGTTCATGACTCTATATTTACTACTTCTAGGGGGATCTCTTATATATCTATGCCATTGTATATGTAAATTGACCCTGGACTGTTACTATTTCTGTTAATTCAGTATTTATATTTTACTTTTATGATGCTTAGCTTGCCTAGAAAGTGAGTTAGGCACCACATTCGGTTGGTGGTTTTGGTTCATGACAAGTTGGTTTAGAGCCCCAGGTTCATAGGTTATACCGGTAATGAGCAAGTTTAGTAGAGTCTCACGGATCGTTACGGAGACGTCTATACTTATCTTTGAGAGGCTAACGAACTTTTAGGGAAACTTCACTTTCTTGCATTTTTGTCGTGTGGATTCGTTATTTTTGAAGTTCGAACCTTTACTCTTCTAATCACGCACAGATGGCGAGGACAGGTCCAACCGGATGAGAAGGGCAGATACCAGCACCACCAGTCAGGGCCGCGAAAGGCTGGGGAAGAGGTAGAGGCCTAGGTGGTTCTCACACTATATCTAGAACAATAGCTATGGAGCCACCACTTGTTCTAGTGGATGGGCGGGTTTCAGATTCTATTGAGCCAGCAAGACCTTATCTTTAGGAAGATTTGGCTTAGATTTTGAGCGTGTGCATGAGCTTGGCTCATGTGGGTATCATAGCAGGTGCACCCACTACCTCACAGGCTGGGGGACGAGCCTACACTCCCACCATGCATACACTGGAGCAACCAGCTCAGGGTTATCAGACACCGGGGGTGTTACCAGTTCAGTCAGTTGTTATTAATCGGGACGAGGTTGGTCCACCTATGTCCGATGTAGAGCAGAAGATATTGGAGAGATTTAAGAGCTTGATCCTCCCGAGTTCAGTGGAGGATAGTTAGAGGATGCTCATGGTTTTCTAGATTTGTGTCAACAAATTCTTCCCACAATGGGCGTTGTGACACCAGTGGAGTTTCCTTTACTACTTTTCAGCTGACAGGGGCAACCTACAGATGTTGGTAGACCTATGAGTCATGTAGACCATCCGGGACATCACCACTTACATGGAACGATTTCTCAATTCTCGTCCTACAGAAGTTTGTTCCATAGACTCACAGAGAAGAGTTGTCTCTAGCGCTTGAGCAGCTATGCTAAGAGGCTATGATTGTGACTCAATGATGTTTGTAGATTTGCCACGTCATGGAGTATGATTGGTTCCCAGAGAGAGGGAGAAGGTCAGGATGTTCATTGATGGCCTCGACTATGGTCTACATTATAGTTTGGCCTCAGAGGCCGACACAGATACTAGGTTTGACCAGGTGGTTGATATTTCTAGGTGTGTGTAACAAGTTGGTAGACTTGCATGTGAGGATACGGAAGCCAAGAGGGCTCGTGGTTCAGGTAGTTTTAGAAGTGCCTCATCTGGAGGCCATTCACATTACAGCAGAGGTCGTCCTTTAGGCCGGCTCAAGCAACTTGTCAGATTCCTCATGGTTCATAAGTTAGCCATAGTTCAAATAGTGCTTGACCAGTTTAGTCATCATTCAGTGCACTGCCGGCACAGAGTTCTTACCGTTCACTGTTTGCTCAGGGTTCCACAGGCAGTTTTTCAGGTTATCAAGCTCATCAACCTTATAGGAGGGGTTGCTTCGAGTATGGAGACTTGATTCATCGAAAGAGGTATTGCCCCAGACTTTGAGTAAGGTTAAACAACAGATCTCACATCCTAAGTTTTCGGCACCAGTAGCTACACTATCCGCACAACAAGCTAGTGGTGGGGGTCAGCAGTTCGAGGTCTCCCTAGAGGGGAAGGTCGGCCAGGAGGTGGTCAGACCCGTTGCTATGCATTTCCCATCAGCCCAGAGGAAGTTGCTTCCAACGCCGTGATCACATGTATTATTTCAGTGTACCACTGGGATGCTTCCGTTTTATTTGACTATGGTTTCACTTATTCATATGTGTCATCATACTTTGCTCATTATTTGGATGTGCCTCGTGTTTCTTTAGATGTGCATGTTCATGTATCTACACTGGTGGGTGATTCTATTATGTTGGATTGTGTATATCAGTCTTGTATGGTGGCCATTGGGAGTTTTGAGACTATTGTTGATTTATTATTTATCATCATGGTAGATTTTGATGTGATTTTTGGCATGGATTGGTTGTCACCATATCACACTATTCTAGATTTTAGAGGCACCCTAAATCATATTCCCAGTACAGTGATTTCAGATTTGAAGGCTCAATGGATAGTAAAGAAGGGGTGTTTGGCATACTTGGCCCTTGTGAGGGATGTTAGTGATGATACTGCTAATTTTGAGTTAGTTCCATTAATGAGAGAGTTCCTGGATGTGAATCCTATAGATCTATATGGCACGCCACGCAAGAGGGTTATCGATCTTGGCATTGAATTGGTGTCAGGCAGTCAACCCATCTTTATCCCATTGTATCGCATGACACCAGTAAAGTTGAAGGAGTTAATAGTTACAGGAATTTCTTGATAAGGGTTTCATCAGGTCTAGTGTGTCACCTTGGGCGCACCAGTACTATTAAGTGAAGAAGAAAAATGGTTCTATGAAGATATGCATTGACTACATCCAGTTCAACAAGGTTACTATCAAGAATAAGTACTCACTACCGTGTATTCTTCTTGTTTGATCAGATTCAAGGTGTTAGGGTATTCTGGAAGATTAATTTGAGATCGGGGTACCATCAGTCGAAGATTCGGGCTTTAAATATTCCAAAGAAGGCTTTCAAGACCCGTTATGGTCTCTATGAGTTTCTTTTGATGTTTTTTGGGCTGACTAATTCCCCGACAACTTTTAACCACTTTATGAACAGTGTATTTCAGCCATATCTTGATTCCTTATTCATAGTTTTCATTGATGATATATTGGTGTAGCTGGGAGAATCATGAGCTGCATTTGAGGATCATGCTCTAGACTTTGAGGGAGAAGAATCTATATGCTAGATTCTTCAAGTGCAAGGTTTGTCTAGACTCGATGACATACTTAGGACACGTGGTGTCCAGTGAGGGGATTAAGGTTGATCCGAAGAAGATTGAGGCAGTTTACAGTTAACCCAGACCGCCTACTGCTACTGAGATCTGGAGTTTCCTTGGGTTGGCTGGGTATTATCACCTTTTTGTAGAGGGGTTTTCATCCACAACAGTCCCATTAACTAATGAGTGTGAGGAGAGCTTTCAGAAGCTCAAGACCTCTTTGACTACAACTCTAGTTCATGTTTTTCCTTCATCATCGAGTTCTTATACAATCAATTGTGATTCTTTGCGGGTTGTCATGCCTTCAACATCGAATTCTTATACAATCTATTGTGATGCTTTGCGGGTTGTCATTAGATGTGTTTTGATGCGGGAGGGTAGAGTTATTCCTTATGCTTCGTGTCAGTTGATGCCCCATGAAAAGAACTACCCCGTTCATGCTTTGGAATTAGCAACCATTATTCATGCGCTCAAGAATTGGAGGCATTATCTTTATGGCGTGTCTTGTGAGGTGTTCAAAGATCGCAGGAATCTCCAGCACTTATTCAAGAAAAATGATTTGAACTTGAGGTAATGGAGGTGGTTAGAGAAACTCAAGAACTATGATATCACCATTATTTGTCATCGGGAGAAGGCCAATATGGTGGCGAATTCTTTGAGTGGAAATGCTAAGATCATGGGGAGTCTTGCTTATATTCCAGTTGGGGAGAGGCCGTTAGCATTGGATGTTAAAGCTTTGGACAATCGGTTTGTGAGGTTGGATATTTAGGATTCTAGTGGAGTTCGCGCTTGTGTTGTATAGTTATCGTCCTTGTTTGAGCGCATTAATATGCGTTAGTATGATGATCCCTAATTGATTTTTCTAAGGTACATAATGCAACACGGTGATGCTAAGGAGGTTACTATTGGTGATGAAGGGTTGTTGAAGCTACATGGTCGTATCTGTGTTCCAAATATTGATGGGTTGCGAGAGCTTATTCTTGACAAGGACCATAATTTGAAGTATTCTATTCATTGGGGGTCGTTAAGATGTACCATGATTTGATGGATTGGTGGGTGAGGATGAAGAAATATATTGTTGAGTATGTTTCTATGTGTTTGAACTATCAACAGGTGAAGTACGAGCATCAGAGACCCGTAATTTGCTTTAGAGGCTTGATATTATGGAGTGGAAGTGGGGGCGTACCACTATGGCTTTTGTAGTTGGGCTTCGATGGACCTTGAGGAGATCCGATGCAGTGTGGGTCATTGTGGATAGATAGACCATGTCTGCACACTTCATTCTAGTCATGACTACCTATTCTTCAAAGCAGTTGGCTAGGATTTATATTCAAGTGATTGTTCGCCTTCATGGCGTGTCCGTGTCTATTATCTCGGATCGAGGCACATATTTTACATTTCATTTTTGGAGAGCAGTGCAGCGTGAGATGGGAATATAGGTTGAGCTGAGTACAATATTTCATCCCGAAACGGACAGGCAGTTTTAGCGCACTATTCAGATCTTGGAGGACATGTTTGTGTCAATGATTTCGGAGGATCATGGATCAATTTCTTCCATTAGCAGAGTTCTCCTACAATAGCAGCTATCAGTCGAGTATCCAAAATTTGGTTGGTTTTAGAGGCTATTTGTTGCGCACTAATTTGGTCTGTGATGCTTTGGAGAAGGTGAACTTTATTCCAGAATGAATTCACACAACACAGTCCATGCAGAAGTTTTATGCTAACAGGAAGGCTTGTGATGCTGCATATATGGTAGGTGAGAAGGTACTACTCAGAAAATCGCCCATGATGGGTCTGATGAGGTTCAGAAGGAAGGCAAGTTGAGCCATAGGTATATTGGTCCTTTTGAGGTGCTTGAGATACTTGGAGAGATGGCCTACTGACTTGCCTTACCACCTAGTCTATCGGGAGTTCACCTACTGTTTCATGTTGCTATGCGAAAGTATTATGGGGATCCGTCACATGTTTTAGACTTCACCACGGTGCACTTAGAGGTCCTCCGTTCGAGGAGGCTACTTGGGAGACTGATAAGGAGGTGTGGAGTAGATATCCTCACCCTTTTTAGAGTCCAGGTATGATTCTAGACTTGCTCGAGGATTGACGTTTGTTTAATATGGGGAGATTCTAACGACCCAATAAGTCATTATGAGAATTTTAGCCCCGTTCCCCTATTAGATGCTTTACGTATGTGTATTTGTGGTTGCGGGACTTGCCGGGATGGTTGGTTTGGTTTCAGGGAAGTTTGGATTGAATTGAGACACTTAGTCCCAAGGATGGATGCCTAAGTTGTAAGAATTGACCGGAGTTTGTCTTTTGTGCACGAATGGTATTTTGATGATTCTAATGGCTTTGTATGGTGATTTATGACTTGGGCGTATGTCTGTATTTCAATTTGGTGGTTCTTAGGTTGTTTTGGCTTGAATTGGTGGAAATTGGAAAATTGAAGGTTTAGAAAGTTGATAGGTTTAATCAGGAGTTGACTTTGCTGATATTGAGTTCGGATTGTGGTTCCGGGAGTTTGTATAGGTCCGTTGTACATTTGGGACTTGCATTTAATTTGAGGTCTGTCACGACACAAAATCCCACTTTGAGGGTCGTGATGGTACCTAGTCCCTAGAACTAGGTAAGCCTAATACATGCTGAGTTATTAACAAATTTAGACCATTTAACCATTAAACATAAACCAGTAAATGACATACGTGGCCTAAAATGATCAATAGTTAGACATTTCCCAAAACCGGTAGTACGAAGTCATAAAGTCTAAGAGTAACTAGAATATCAAATACATCGCTATTTGGAGTTAAAATAAATAGAAATGAAGTAAATCTCTAAAAGGTGACTCCGAGGCCTGCGAACACAATGACAAGTATACCTTGAAGTCTCTGTAGTGAATCTCCAACAACTAACTATTGACCGGCACGCCCTGAGGTACCTGGATCTGCACAAAAATGTGCAGAACCGTAGCATGAGTACACCATAGAGGTAATCACTAAGTATCAAGATTAACCTCGGTGGAGTAGTGATGAGGTGCAAGTCTAGATACCCACTAGACATAATAACATGTGAAAAATATTAATATAAAGCTAATAGAGGAAACAATATAATTGCAAACCTAAAAATGGAAGGAATCACAATATAACATTAGCAATATAAAGTAGCAACAACAAATAGCAACAAGGAGTAAACAGATGATAATACGGCAAGTATCAGAAAAAAATTAAAGAACCAGTGAAACCATTTAAGGAAAACAATGAAAACCAAATAATCAACGGTTTTATTACAAGGTTTGCACAAGAATCACTCCGAGGCATCACACCTCATATTAACAAATCACGAGTCCCCAAATAACAAATAATAATCATATCGCATCTTGTGCCCACATTATCAGTCACAACCGCATGGAAAACTCAGGTGCTGCAGGAACGATACAAATGCCAATACCATTAGTACCTCAGATCCTCATGGACAACTCACATGCCAATAGTAACAATATCTCATATCTGCATAGACAACTCACGTGCCACCAGTCCAATCCATACACAGAAGGCAGGTATACAAGAATACACGTACATGATCAATGAAAATCAAGTTCATACTCATGGACTGGTATAAATAACATGTTACGGTGTATGCTTGTGCTAGTGTATTATCAAAGTTCAATTCAACAAGTAAAATCAAAGACACCGATTACCACATTGGAAACAACATAACAAAACCCATTGTATGAATAACACACACAAGAAAGTCACACCATCACACAAATATCATCAATTACAATGCCCCCAATCCATCACAAATCATCCCGACATAGCCTCCCTGATCTCACCGTGTGCGCAATAATAAAGTAAATGCTCGCCTTGTCTCGCCACACGCTCATCAATAATTATCCCACCTTGTCTCGCCACAAGCGCAAACCCAACATATATAGCCCGCCTTGTCTCAGCACATGTGCAAATATCAATATTAATAATAGTACGGACAACTGACGTGAAAACACCCCGGTAATCCTCTCAACAATTACACATGTGTCATAAACACAACAACACAACAGAATAACTCGCACAACACGTACCCATATGCAACAACATTTCCATAACAACAATACCAATACCACAACAATACATAGCCACGGCTCAACAACACTGAGTACAATAACATCAACAATAACACGAGAGTATGGTAACACAAGAATTACAACAACTCAATGAAATGAGAGAATAAATGCAACAAAAAAGAGATTACATGTATTAATGACTTCAACTAAGAATAACTCACCAATGAGAGAGATAACATGTAATAACGACTTGAAATAAGAATAATTCAACAATGAAAGAGGTAATATGTAATGAAAACATCAAATAAGAATAACTCAACAATGAAAGAGGTAACATGTAATATGAACTTCGATTAAAGCATATAAGATTGAACTCGACAATTAAATACATAACATGATATGATAACTTCAATTAAATGTATTTAAGAAACCTAAGAATCTAAACTGGTCATCTTTTATATATAAAGTCATGTACACACTCGTCACCTCGTGTACACATCTTTCATATAATTTAAATAGTACAATTAAACCAATCCCCATGGGTTAAGATACTTACCTCAAAATACCTCAATTTATACTTTTAAAATGTCTTTCCTCTAAAATTCACCACAGCTCGGCTCAAATCTTACCAAAATCAACTTAATAATATTGAATAATGCAAGAGAAACCAATACCAATAAATAAAGTTAAGATTCTTATACAATTCCCCAAAAGTCAATAAATGTCATCCTCGGGATTGCTCAGCCAAAACTCGAGTCCAAGGGCAGATCCTGACTACGCATAACCCCACGAGTCCATATATGTATTTCATTTTCAAATCTGAGTTCCGTTCGACTCTCACATCTCAAATTTTTATTTTTAAAACATAGACAAAATTCTCTGAAATCTCTCTTCGAATCTTTTAAATGTTAATCTCATATATAATCATGTAATATAAATGAAAATTGACCAAAATCACTTACCCAATAGTTTTACGTGAAAATCGCTCCTGAAAATCGCCTCCTACCGAGTCTAGGGTTCTAAAATGAGAGAAATGAGATTAATCTCGTTTTCCTAGCCCTTTTATTTAGGTGCAGATGATGCGAACCCTTGCAAATACGGACAAACCATCACAATTGAGGTGCCTAATGAACCCATGATATGTCGCAACTACGACACTGACTTCGCATTTGTGAAGTCCTCGCCTCCCGCAAATGTGATCAAATGATAGCGATTGTGACCACCCTTGCCTAAAAGCCCAATCGCTAATCCGATTAAAATTTTTCAAAAGAGAACCATGTAGTACCCAGCAACCTCGCAAATTCGACCCCTACCTTGAAAATGCAAACCATATCTCGCATTTGCGAGACCTAAAGCACCTGTTCTAAAACCAGCAAAAATAAAACTCTTTCAAACACTCTGAACGCGTCCGAAACTCAGCCGAGCCCTCGAGGTCCACGCCAAACATCAACACAAGTCTAAAAATATCATACAAAAATTGCTCGCACAATAATGATATCAAATAACATCCGGAATCATTAGTCGGCCCTAAAAACACATGAAATTCACATTGAAACTCAAGAACTTCTAAAAACATAATTACGCGTCTGATTCCTGTTAAATAAAATCACAACGATGCCAAAATATGCAGAGAAGTTACAAATAACAAAATAGACCTATTCAAAGTCCCAAAACAAAAATACGAACATGATAGCCATAAAGTCAACCTACGGTCAAACCTAAGGGAATTCCTAAACCTCAAATTGCTACCTTACGGCAAAATAAGCCAAAAATAGCCTAGGGATCTCTGAATTCAATTCATGGCATACACCTATTACATCCCATTTTTTCGTACGTGAAATTATGCTATAAGTAAATTGATATAAGTTCGGAAATGAGATGTTACATCCCGCATATTCGTACGTTAAAGTTTTGTCGTAAGTTAATAGACGTAAGCTCGAGAATGAGATTATTTTTAGGTTATAAGGATTATGCTATTTAAAATAAGAGATAAATAAATTCGTGGAGGTGAGAGGGTAGCGAATCGAATAAATATGTTTCGTAGAAGTTTTACATTTTGAGATAAAATACGGTCCAAGCTATAATACCCTATATTTATGGACTAGTGTCACACAAGGTACCACATGATCATGATAGTAAGGTATATAAAATGTGTTAAAAGTGAGTAGTATTTTAACTAATTTGAGATAATTCTTAATTATGTGCGTAAATGGTTAGTTATTGATTTAAATGGATAAGTGTATGAATTATTTTGTCCACATGGGACCATGACAATTAAAGTAAAGTATGACTAATGTGTATGAAGGATATGGTGGAGTCACATTTAGGGGATAAGCATGCTTGCTAAACATTGAAGGTTGTATAGGTGGAAAGATTTAAGGATATATGCAGCAACTTATCTCATTTTTGTTGAAGAAGGTTATTAAGAAGGCAAAAGAGTTTACGGCATTTTATGGACTCGTTATTCTTTACAATCCTATTCAATCTCACTTTCCCCTATATTAACATCAACTTCTTCTTCTTCTTTGCTTCTTTCATTGAACTGCAATTCCATGGCAGCCCCTATGGGTTTCAATGCCTTTCCAGCAAGTTACATGATTTGTAACACAAGTTTGAATTATATAATAGCAACATGACTTGCAATTCTAAGGGAGCACAATATAACCTTTCTCAAGAATATCATACGTGTTTTTCCCTACTTCGATCTCGTTGTTAGATGTTTTTTAACTTTTGACGTGTTTTGAAAGGATTTTCAAGAGAATCGACTTAGGTATGTTAAGGCTATCCCTTCTTTTCCTTTGGCATGGTCCATGCAATATAAACGAATCGAGCAAATGCACAACTTTCATAAATGATTCTATTCATAGAAATACTAGAGGTGCCTATGTTCTTGATTCCCCATGTGTCCAATTATTCTACGATCTATTCATGGGTCTCAGAAAATAAATAAGTTGATAAAGTTTATTTCATGATATTAATCGAAGGCATAATGGTCTTATGACATTCCGAGAATTTTTATTGGCGTATTTCTCATGCATTGCATTCATTTATATTGACCCATGATCATATGACATTATATACGTGTATATATGTATATTATATGTATATGGGATATGGGAAAAGGTTACAACGTTATATATTGACTCTTGATGATGTTATGTACGCGTTTATATGTATATTATATTGATGATTTTGCCCACAGTGACCGAGATGATATGATGGGATGCCCTCAGAGGCTTAATGATGTTATGTACGCATATACCTATGAATGGTATGATATTTATATGCATATGCATGGAATTATAAATATTAATGATTCACAGAGTTATTTAGACTTACATATTGAGTCTTTTACTCCATGTTTCTCTCATGTCTATTGTTTACTGATTTTCACTCCTTACATACTCGGTACATTATTTGTACTGACGTCCCTTTTGCCTACAGACGCTGTGTTTCATCCATGCAGGTCCCGATAGACATATCAATAATCCTCCAAGTAGGTCATCAGCTCAGCGGAAGGTGTTGGTGCGCTCCATTTGCTCCGAGTTGCTTATTTCGCCAGTATAATTAGGACAAGTATTGATTGGTATGGCGGGGCCCAGTCCGAACCTTTATGATACTTGTGTACTTTTAGAGGCTTGTAGACAGATGTCATGTATACAAATACTTGTATGGCCTTGTTGGCCTATGTTTTGAGTTTACAAATTATCATGTTGGCTCTATAAGCGCGTATGTCACGTGTATAAGTTTCTATGTCAGGTTGGTCCGTTCTATGTCGATTATTATCTCATGTTTATTCTAGTTATATAATGACAACCTTTCTGGTTCATTTACCTATGATAGTATGATACGAAATATATGTACGTTGGTACTCGGTTGAGTAAGGTACCGGGTACACGTCGTGGCCCATTGGTTTGGGTCGTGACAATAGTGGTACTAGAGAAGTTCCGTCCTAGGGATTCTACAAGCCGTGTCTAGTAGAGTCTTGTTTATGGGTGTGTTGTTCACCTCACTTATAAGAAGGAGGCTACATGGAATTTAGGACTATCACTCTTTCTTCTTACTCTAGATCGTATGGTAGATCTCAGTTGTAAGAACTCAATTTCCTAAAATCTATCTTATTCATAATACAACAATACCTACAATCAAAAGAAAGTTGGTAAGAGGTTTCATGAGGCAGTGGAAGAGTTGAGTAAGAGGAACTCGATTCTGCATAATGCTTATGATGAGTAAATATATTGTCTTTAGAAGATCATGTGTGTAGTAAGACGTGTAACCTTCTCTTGATAAGGAGCCTTAAGGCATGAATATCTATCCACCCATATGGTAAAAATCAACGAGAGAATCAAAAGGTAGATACAAGTTTCAAGAAGTAAAAGAAGCAAGGTGAAGAAGGGTACGAGGTACCCAGCTAGTGAAGATTATCGTTATTTACCATTCAGGAAGAGAGATATAAGCATTATGAGTTACCTTCAACAGTAACAAAGGTATGTACAATTGGCCACACTGATCTAAGTTATGCCTTATGGGAACTAACAAATATGATTTAAGAGAAGGAAGGAATGTCAGGATTCGGTTGGGGTTAAAGTAACCCAAAATGGTGGATGGATTATTTGCGTTAGTTGACATTTCTGAAGGATATTGCAAATGTGCTAATAGATCTCCTTGTGAGACACCCAAATGGTGCACTCTAAAATAGTACAGCTAGATATGAGTACTACAAAGATAGGAACTGGAAGCCTAGAAGGGATAAATATTATCTTTGTGTGGCTCGCGTCCCTAGTAGAGAGAGAATGTTAGGGAACCCGAAGAGCCAGTGAATGGAGCAAGGGGAGCTAAGAGAAAAAAAATGTCTTGTTGAATTTTTCAAAATAAGGTGGTAGACAGAAATATTAGCAGGGAAATAAGAAGAGAGATAATGAAGCATCATGAATAAGATATGATACATGGATGACGTTTGTAGATCAAGAAAAAAATGACAGTATTACAGAGTCTCTGGTCAAGTGAAGGAAAAGGCGAGAGGTGACAGGCCTTGAGACAACAAAAGAGTATAGGCCATAAAGTAATATCCTCATTTCGTGAAATAAGTTTGTGACTCTAGTGCGACTACCAGAAGGAAAAGTTAAACCCCGTAGTAATAGAAATCAGTATGGGCTGGTGAAAAAAATAAACTAAACATGAATTACGTACTGAGTGATTTGATAATAGTTGGCAACATACGAATTTCAGAGATTGCGTTCCAAAGATAATAGAATGGACGACATAAGAATAACCTTTAAAGGTCATTCAGGAAGACGCTTTCCTAGAGCAAGAAATATGAGCAAAGTTAAGCTTAAGGGACTGTGTGTGCCAGTTACACTAGGTCTCTCCCCCGTGAGTATGGAATTTTGTTATCCTTGGTACAGAAGGATTACCGCAAGGCGAGTAAGGTTCATCGATGACGTGAAAAGACGCCAAAGATGAAGAGGTAAAACATCTATTGGTGGATCATCGTAGCTCTAAATATTAGTACTCCCCTAAAGGAGGGAATATAGAGTGATGTGGAATTAAGTCAGAATTAAGTGGTTCTAATAACTATGGAATGATAAAGGAATAATGCGATAAAAATGAGAAATGGATGGGATTTCACTTATTACTTTATGCAAACCCGACATCAAGGAGAGGAAGTAAGGGTTCCTCCCCGAGATGTTATTGATAGATAAGAAGCCAGTGCGAGACGTAAGTTAAGATAGGGAAATAACCCAAGAAAGATTACATAGAATATTGATATGAGAGTGGGCCAACAAGTAGTTGGTAGTTGATTCAGGAAGAGCCTAGTTATGGCTAGATAGGAGGTTACAAACGAATCAGCAGATCATGCAATATAAACATAGTAAAGCCCAATATAGTGAATTCATCCTCAAAGTTATGTTATTGTAATACTTGAGAAATATTCAGATAGGATTTGGGATAGTTAAAGGTATTGTATGATTATTACGGAAATAAAAGAGAGTGTCACTGGGAACACAATCAAAAATTTAGTTCAGAAGCAATCTTACGAGCATATGAGTGTGGAGGTAAGTGACTAAGGATAATTATAGGTGAGCACGAACATCAGATTCTATCGGGAATACTATGTAATAAGCTCGTACATTTACACGAGTCAGAGGGTCCTCTCTATGTACTACAATGAAAGACTAGCTGAGGAAATAAGGAAAAAGTCTCCAACCTAAGCATATTAACCTAAAGAGGAAATGGCCTTGTAACAACAGCCTCACAACAACATTGTATGCACTCTATAAGAAAGTGGAACCTATTGTTGCTAATGAACGGGAAGAAGAAAAAAAAAATCAAAAGGTGATATGCAAGATTATATGGGTGGTATGGAATTCCAATACGTGTGGGCATTAAGAAAACCCAGGTATTCGTGCAACAAGTGGTTGAACGTCAAAGAAGAGTAATTGCTTACATTTAAAGAAAGTTGAGAAGGAACAAAAGTAATTATTCGATGAATGATCCAGAGTTGATTACGTTATGAACGCACTTAAGTTAAAAGAAAGAATTGAGTCCAAGTCATAGACAAAGCATTGAATAGTTGGAAGATTCTATCATGGATATTCCATATCGTATATGAAAGGCTAAATTAATAACTAATACCAGGAGTCGCAGATCGGAAGAAAGCTTAATCCTACATAAAGTTTGATCAGAAGGAAGGAGAAACTAAAGAGTTACATTAATCAATTAAATCAGGAGTCTGATTATTGGCCCCAGACAATTATAGAAATCGTGATTGAGAACATTACAGGATCGTCCTTAATATCAGAGGCACAAAAAAGATAGTATAACAACCATATTATACAACGGACCTACGATAGAGCCAGTTAGAAGAGTACCAGCCTCATAAGAAGTCAGTATGAAGCTCCCACCGGGTTGTGTATGCACTAGAGATGCAAGTATTATAGTAGAGCTTCAAGTTGTGGATGTAAGTTATACCTATGTGGAAGGGAGGTCATGAAAAAGATAGAAGATGTGATGCGAGATTTTAAGATAAGTAAGGCAAAGGTGAAAAACGTACGAGATACTCAGGTGTAGAAGGTTGTGAATAATCTATAACTTCAGATGAAGGGCTAGAAGCGTTGGGATTCTGTAACGACCCGGCCGGTCGTTCTGTGAGATTAACCTTGTTTCCCCCATTTCTGCTTTATCATATATTTGTTAGCCTGTTTTTATTGTGTTGGGTCAGTTGGTTTGGGTTCGGAGTGGTCATGGTGAGAATTGAGGCATTTAATCTCTTAAAGTTGTTTAATAGTTGAAAAAGTCAACAGAGAGTTGAATTATTGGTGAACGACCTCGGAATGCAGATTTTATGGCTCGAATAGCTTCTTTAGGTGATTTCAGAGTTAGGAGTGTGTTCGGAATGAAGTTTTGATGTCCAGTGCAGAATTAGGCTTGAATTGGCGAAAGTTAGTTTTTGGCGATTTCCGGCCTGTAGTGGAAAATAGGCTATTGGGGTCGGAATGGAATTCCAGAAGTTGGAATAGGTCCGTAATGTCATTTTGGATATGTGTGCAAAATTTCAGGTCAATCGGAGTTGTTTTGGTTGGTTTCGGCATCGTTGGCGAAATTTCGAAGTTTTAAAGTTCATAGGTTTGAATTTGATATAATTTTGGCGTTTTCATGTTGTTTTTGGTGTTCTGAAGGCTCGACTAAATTTGAATGATGCTATGGGGTGTGTTGGTATGTTTGGTTGGGGCCTCGAGGGGCTCGGGATTGATTTCGGATGGTTGGCGGAGTTTTGAACTTAGGAATTTACAGCAAATGGCTGCTGGTGTGGCCGCACATGCGGATGGGTAGCCGCAGGTGCGACGCTGCAAGTGCAAAGGTCCATGCTCAGGTGCCAAAGGAGGCTAGGCAGGAGGAGTCCGCAAGTGCGTAGAAGAGATCGCAGGTGCGAGAATTGGTCCATTAGTGAGATTTCGCAGGTGCGCACCTGGGGTCGCAGTTGCGGGTCCGCAGGCGGAAGAACAGTATAAAAGAGTGCCTCCGCGAAATTTTTGTTATTCTACCATTGTTGCATGCAGTTGGAGCTTGTTTGAGGGCAAATTTAAGAGAGAATTTGAGGGTCTTCAGTGGAGGTAAGTTCCCATATTATTAAAGTCGTTTCTATGCTATTTTGTTGGGATTAGGCTTGTAATTTGAAGGATTAAAGTAGGAAAAAATTTGGAAAAATTGAAGGAGGATTGGAAAATTCTTTTGGTGATTTGGGTAGGAAATTGTGGTCCGATTGTGGTGTTCTTGGTATGTGTAGAATCGTGGGAGGATGAGGTTTCTAGTGATGTAAATTTTATCGAATTCCCAGACGTGAGCTCGGGGCTAGAGTTTGGCTGAATTTCGAGATTTTTTTGTAAATTGATTTTCGATTGGGTTGTGTTCCTTTAGAATATATTGATGATGTTAAACTGGTTTTGGTTAGATTCGGAGCAATCGGGAGCCAGTTTGAGGGACAAGAGCATCGCGGATTAGTGTTGTGGCCCGGTGGAGGTAAGTAATGGTTCTAAATGTTGTCCTGAGGGTAAGAAACCCCGGGCTTCATATTTCTCACTATTTATAGAATGGTGCACATGTCGGATGAAAAGTATGTGGCATGCATTGGTTTTTGGATTGGACTTGGTCCTCTCCACGGCAACTATTGAGTTGCATATTTTACTCTAAATAATATGTTAAACTGTGTTCTAAAGACTATTGCTATATTTGGGCTATAAGCAATGTCTGGGTTCTCGTGCCGATTTGTTTAGACCAATTCGGGGGTTTTTACTGCTATTTCCTCACTGTTTATTGATGATTTCACTCAGTCACATTGTGCTTACTGTTTTCGAAACTCAGTCTGATTTACACTACTTTGAGATTTCAAAATGATGTTTTGGGTGGAGTACCCCGTTTTACTGTTACGCCCGAGGGGCTTTTGAGAGGTTTTGATTGAGTGAGGCCGAGGGCCTGATTGTGAGGAAATGATACGCCACAAGGTGGCTTGATATTAGCGCTTGGGCTGAAAGAGCCCCTCCGGAGTCTTTACGCACACCCAGTGAGCGCAGGTACCTACTGAGTGTTGAGTGATGAGTGATGGGGAGGCATGAGTGACAGTGAGGTCGCCCGAGCGGCTGATACTGAGTGGCTGTGAGGTGCTGAGTGATGTTCTGCCCGAGGGGCGATTTATGATTCATGTTTTTTCCCGAGGGGCTACTTATGATTTATTTCATTTTCATACTAAATCTTTCGGTTTGAAATTGTTTGAAAAATACATTTTTCAAAGGATTTTTTTAATTTGGTTTTAAGGCATGATGATTTCATATATCTATGTATATACTGTTGGAAAGAAAGGTTGTGCATATTGTGAATTGATGATATTTATTTTTATGTGTTTTCTTACCGCTTAGACTTGATTTATTTTCATTACTACTGAGTTGGCGTACTCACATTACTCCCTGCACCCTGTGTGCAGATTCAGGTGCAGATACCTAGCATTAGCTATTTATTCCGTGCGGAGCTGGAGTTCCGGATATAGAGGTAGCTGTTCAGCGTCCGCAGCATCTCTATTTTCCCTTTTTTTGTTGTTTCTAGCTATGTGTACGGAGGTTTTGTATTATAATAGCATACCTTTTGGCATATTTTTCTTAGATGCTCATGACATTTTGACTTCAGGTTTTTGGGTTTAACTGTTTATTTTGCCTAATGGATTTAGTAAATTCTATATACTTTATGAAATGCTTGCAATTGGTTGGGATTTTTGAAAGAAACTGTAAATAAGTGATTATTGGCTATCCTAGTTCCACGATAGGCACCATCACTGCTGGTTTTTGATTTTGGAGTCGTGACAGTTTGGTATCAGAGCCTAGTTTACATAGGACTCAACGATCATGAGTAGGTTTAGCAGAGTCTTGCGGATCGGTACGGAGACGTCTGTACTTATCTTTGAGGGGCTGCAGAACTCTTAGGAAACATCTCTATCTTTCTTGAACTCTTTCGTGCTAATCTATTTATTCCTGAAATCTAAACTTACGTTGTTTCATTCTCTCATAGATGGTGACCAGACAGGGTGACCAGACATCAGCTAGACCAGCGAGAGGTCGAGGCCGTGGTAGAGGTAGGGGGCCATCCCGCGCAGCAGTCAGGACAGTACCACAGGATCCCCCTATCGTTCAGGATCAGGTTTCCGCCGATGGTGCTCCAACAGGACATGCTCAGGCACCAGCAGTGCCTATTGTTATTCCGGGTCTTCAGGAGACCCTGTCTCAGATATTAACGGTGTGCACTAGTTTGGCTCAGGCAGTCGCTATGTCTACTACTGCCACCGCAACTCAGGCCGGGGGAGGCAATCAGACACCAGCTGCCCGGACACCTAGGCAGGTTGTACGGAGTATTCAGGCACCAGAAGCAGCCCCAGCTCAGCCAGTTGCTCCGGTCCAGGATTTTATGATCCCTGCTATGCCTGAGAATGATCAGCGTAAGTTGGAGAGTTTAGCAGACTTCAACCTCTGACTTTCAGCAGTACAGAAAGAGAGGATGCCCAAGGGTTTCTAGATAAATGCTAGAGGATACTACGTACTGCGGGTATTTTGGAGACCAGTGGGGTCTCATGTGCTACATTTAAGTTTGCGGGTGCTTCTTTTACTTTGTGGGAGTCATTCGAGAGGCGTAGGCTGGTTGGTTCAGAACCTCTCACCTGGTAGCAGTTCTCTATGATCTTTCTGGAGAAGTATGTTCCTCAGTCCCACAGAGAGGAGCAGCGCAGACAGTTTGAGCAGTTGCGCCAGGGAGTGTTGTTAGTTACTCAGTGCAAGATGAGGTTTTCCGAGTTGGATAGGCATGCTTTTGAGATTGTCCATACTGATAGGGAGAGGGTTAGGATGTTTGTAGATGGTCTTACTTATTAGCTCCGGCTATTTATGACTCAGGAGAGAGTATCAGATGCTTCATTCGAGCAGGTTGTTGACATAGCTCGAGATATTGAGTCGGTTCACCTCCAGGAGCGGGAGGAGAGAGAGGCCAAGAGGCCTCGTAGATTGGGAAGTTCTAGTGGTACTCCCTACAGGGGGCAGTTTCAGCATGGTATACGCCGTTCATTCAGGCCTCCTTAGTCAGTCCGCCCAGCGTATACTGGTACATCTTCGGGGCATGGTCCCCGTGGTTCTCATTCAGGTCGTACTTCATTTGGTGCCCTCCCAGCTAAGAGTGCAGCTCGAGCACCACCAGTTTAGAGTTCTCCTATGCACGAGTCTTCTAGGGGCCGTTCTGTTGCCAGGGGTTCTATCAGCCTCCGCCTCCAGCTCCAGGGAGTTTTTGAGTTTGGAGAGTTCGCGCACATGTGGAGGTAGTGTCCCCGTCGTTCCGGTGGTTCTTCTCAGCAGAGGGGCCAGCCCTCAACTTCAGGTCCAGTTACTTCACCACCCGCCCAGGCAGCCAGGGGTTGTAGTCATTAAGCTAAAGGCCGCCCTAGAGGGGGAGGTTGAGCAGGTGTAGGTCAGGCCCGTATGTATGCATTTCCAGCCAAGCCAGATGCTATGGCCTCAGATGTAGTGATCGCAGGTATTGTCTCAGTCTGTTACCGAGATGGTTTGGCTTTATTTGACCCTGGTTGTACATATTCCTATTTTTCTTCATATTTTGCCCGTTTTCTAGATATGCCCCGTGAGTCTCTAGTTACCTCTGTTCATGTGTCGAATCCGGTGGGAGATATTGTTGTTGTGGATCGTATGTATCGGTCGTGCATGATATCTATTGGGGGTCTGGAGACCTGAGTGGACCTACGGTTACTCAGCATGGTCGATTTTGATGTCATATTGGGCATGGATTGGTTATCTCTGTGTCATGCTGTTCTTAATTGTCACGCTAAGACTGTGACCTTAGCTATGCCAGGAAGTCTGAGGGTTGAGTGGAGAGGTTCTTGTGAGTATATGCCTAGCAGGGTGATTTCCTACCTGAAGGCTCAGTGCATGGTTGAGGAATGGTGTTTATCTTATATGTCTTTTGTGAGGGATGTTAGTGGTGAGACTCCCACTATTGATTCGGTTCCTGTGGTCCGTGACTTTCCGGACGTGTTTCCTGCAGACCTTCCAGGCATGCCACCTGACAGGGACATTGATTTTGGTATTGACTTGGTGTCAGGAACCCAACCTATTTCCATTCCACCTTATCGTATGGCACCAGCAGAGCTAAAGGAATTAAAGGAGAAGCTTCAGGAACTCCTAGATAAAGGGTTAATTCGGCCTAGTGTGTCACCTTGGGGTGCACCAGTGTTGTTCATAAAGAAGAAGGATGGTTCTATGCGTATGTGTATTGATTATCGGCAGCTGAACATAGTTACGGTGAATAATCGATATCCATTGCCTCGTATAGATGAATTGTATGATCAGTTGCAGGGTGCCAGGGTATTTTCCAAGATTGACTTGCATTCCGGCTACCGTCAGTTGAAGATTCGAGGGCCAGACATCCCTAAGACTGCTTTCAGGACTAGATATGGTCATTATGAGTTCCTGGTTATGTCATTTGGGCTGACCAATGCCCCAGCAGCCTTTATGCACTTGATGCACAGTGTATTTTAGCCTTATCTGGATTCTTTCATCATCGTGTTTATTGACAATATCTTGGTGTATTCCCGATCTCGGGAGGATCATGAGCATCATTTGAGAGTTGTGCTTCAGACATTGAGAGAGAAGAGATTGTATGCAAAATTTTCAAAGTGTGAGTTTTGGTCTTGATTCAGTAGCATTCTTGGGGCACGTGGTGTCCAGTGGGGGTATTCAGGTTGATCCGAAGAAGGTAGAGGCAGTGCAGAGTTGTCCTAGACCATCATCAGCTACTGAGATTCGCAATTTCCTTGGTTTGGCAGGGTACTCCCGCCGTTTTGTAGAGGGGTTTTCATTTATTGCAGCACCTATGACCAGACTGACCAGAAGGGTGCTCAGTTCAGGTGGACTGAGGAGTGTGAGGAGAGCTTCCAGAAGCTCAAGTCAGCTTTGACTACAACGCCGATATTGATTTTGCCTACGGGTTCAGGTTCTTATACAGTTCACTGTGATGCCTCGAGAGTTGGCCTTGGATCGGTTTTGATGCAGGACGGTAGGGTGATTGCCTACGCGTCCAGGCAGTTGAAGGTGCACGAGAAGAATTATCCAGTGCACGATCTTGAGCTAGCAGCTATTCTTCACGCCTTGAAGATTTGGCATCATTATTTGTATGAAGTGCATTGTAAGATTTTCATTGATCACCTTAGTTTACAGAATCTGCCTAAGAAGAAGGATCTGAATTTGTTTTAGAAGAGGTGGTTGGAGCTTCTCAAGGATTATGACCTCATTATTTTATATCATCCGAGGAAGTTCAACGTAGTGGTCGATGCCCTGAATCACAAAGCGGAGAGTTTGGGGAGTCTAGCCTACCTTCCAGTAGTAGAGCGACCATTAGCGCTTGATGTTCAGGCTTTAGCGGGTCAGTTGGTGAGATTGGATCTATTAGAGCCCTCGCGGGTATTGGCTTGTGTAGCCTCCAGGTCTTCTCTTTACGATCAGATTAGAACACGCCAGTATGATGATCCACATTTGCTTGTTCTTCAGGACAGGGTCAATCGCGGTGATGCCAGGGATGTGGTTATTGGTGATGATAGGGTCATGAAGATGCAGGGGCGGATTTGCAGGCCCAATGTAGATGGGGCTTCGAGATTTGATTCTAGCTGAGGCCCACAATTCGCGGTATTCCATCCATCCGGGTGCCGCAAAGATGTATCAGGATTTGAGGCAGCATTATTGGTGGAGGTGGATGAAGAAAGATATTGTTGAGTTTGTGGCTCGGTGTCTCAACTGTCAGCAGGTCAAGTATGAGCACCAGAGACCAGGTGGATTACTTTAGAGATTTGATATTCCGGAGTGGAAGTGGGAGCGGATCACCATGGACTTCGTAGTTGGACTCCCATGGACTTCGAGGAGGTTTGATGCTATATGGGTTATTGTGGATCGACTGACCAAGGCTGCGCACTTCATTCCTGTTGGTACTACTTATTCTTCTGAGCGGTTAACTGAGATTTATATTAGGGAGATTGTCTGATTGCATGGGGTTCCAGTTTCTATCATTTCTGACAGAGGTACTCAGTTCACATCTCAGATTTGGAGAGCCGTAAAGAGAGAGTTGGGTACAAATGTCGAGTTGAGCACAACGTTTCATCCTCAGATAGAAGGGCAGTCGGAGCGTACCATTCATATTTTGGAGGATATGTTGCGTGCATGTGTCATTGATTTTGGGGGTTCATGGGACCAGTTTCTGCCACTAGTGGAGTTTGCATATAATAACAACTATCAGTCGAGTATCCAAATGGCTCCGTATGAGGCTTTATATGGTAGGAGGTGCAGATCTCCGGTTGGTTGGTTTGAGCCGAGTGAGGCTAGGCTATTGGGCACAAACTTGGTTCAGGATGCGTTGGGTAAGGCGAAGTTGATTGAGAAGAAGCTTCGCACAGTGCAGTCTAGGCAGAAGAGTTACGCGGATCGGAAGGTCCGACATGTGTCTTTCATGGTTGGGGATAAGGTGTTGTTGAAGGTGTCGCCCATAAAGGGTGTTATGAGATTCGGGAAGAGGGGAAAGCTGAGTCCCAGTTTCATTTGGCCATTTGAGGTGCTTAAGAGGGTTGGGGAGATGGCTTATTGACTTGCTATGCCTCCCAGTTTATCGAGTATTCATCCGGTGTTCCATGTTTCGATGCTCCGAAAGTATTTAGGTGACCCGTCTTATATTCTGGACTTCAGCATGGTTCACCTCGAGGGTGATATGTCATATGAGGTAGAGCCAGTGGATATTTGGGTCGTCAGGTCAGAAAGCTGAGGTCTAAGGATATAGTTTAAGTGAAGGTTCAGTGGAGAGGGCAGCCGATGGAGGATGCCACCTGGGAGACCAAGCGGGAGATGCGGGACAGATATCCTCACTTATTCGAGACTCCAGGTATGTTTCTAGACACGTTCGAGGACGAACGTTTGTTTAAGAGAGGGAGGATGTAACGACCCGTCCGGTCGTTCCGTGAGATTAACCCTGTTTCCCCCATTTCCGCTTTATCATATATTGCTTAGCATGTTTATGTTGTGTTGGGTTAGTTGGTTTGGTTTCAGAGTGGTCATGGTGAGAATTGAGGCATTTAGTCTCTTAAAGTAGTCTAATAGTTGAAAAATTAAATTGAGAGTTGACTTATTGGTGAACGACCTTGGAATGCGGATTTTATGGCTCGGATAGCTTCGTTAGGTGATTTGTGACTTAGGAGTGTGTTCGGAATGAATTTTTGATGTCCGGTGTAGAATTAGGCTTGAATTGGCGAAAGTTAATTTTTGGCGATTTCCGATCGGTGGTGGAAAATAGGCTATCACGGTCGGAATGGATTTTTGGAAGTTGGAACGGGTCCGTAATGTCATTTTGGATATGTGTGCAAAATTTCAGGTCAATCGGAGGTGTTTTGGTTGGTTTCGGCAGCGTTGGCGAAATTTAGAAGTTTCAAAGTTCATAGGTTTGAATTTGATGTAATTTTGGTGTTTTCATGTTGTTTTTGGTGTTTTGAAGGCTCGACTAAGTTTGAATGATGCAATGGGGTGTGTTGGTATGTTTGGTTGAGGCCCCGGGAGCTCGGGATTGATTTAGGATGGTTGGCGGGATTTTTAACTTAGGAATTTGCAGCAAATGGAACTGGTGTAAAGCTTCTTGTGTGGCCGCACTTGCGGATGGGTAGTCGCAGGTGCTAATGTCCACGTGTAGGTGCGAAAGGAGGCTAGGCAGGAGGAGTCCGCGGGTGCGAAGATTTGGTTGCGCCTGCGAAGCCGCAGGTGCGGAGAAGAGATCACAGGTGCGAGAATTGGTCCGTTAGTGGGATTTCACAGGTGCGCACATGGGGCCGCAGGTGCGGGTCCCCATGTGAGAGGAAAGGTCTGCAGGTGCGGATTAGCTGGGCAGAACAGTATAAAAGAGTGCCTCCGCGAAATTTTTGTTATTCTATCATTGTTGCATGCGGTTGGAGCGAAATTTTTGTTATTCTTCAGTGGAGGTAAGTTCCCGTATTATTAAATTCATTTCTATGCTATTTTGTTCGGATTAGGCTTGTAATTTGAAGGATTAAAGTAGGAAAAAATTTGGAAAAATGGGAGGAGGATTGGAAAATTCTTTTGGCGATTTGGGTAGGCAATTGTGGTCCGATTGTGGTGTTCTTGCTATCTGTAGAATCCTGGGAGGACAAGGTTTCTAGTGATTTAAATTTTATCGAATTCCGAGATGTGGGCCCAGGGCTCGGGTTTGGCTGAATTTTGAGATTTTTGTGTAAATTGATGGTTTTCGATTAGGTTGTGTTCCTTTACCATATATTGATGATGTTAAACTGGTTTTGGTTAGATTCAGAGCAATCGGGAGCCAATTTGAGGGGTAAGAGCCTCGCGAATTAGTGTTGTGGCCCGGTGGAGGCAAGTGATGGTTATAGATCTTGTCCTGAGGTTATGAAACCCCGGACATCATATTTCTCACTGTTTTTAGAATGACACACATGTCGGATGACGAGTATGTGGAGCGCACCGATTATTGGATTCGACTTGGTCCTCTCCACGGCAACTATTGAGTTGCGTATTTTACTCTAAATCATATATTAAACTGTGTTTTAAAGACCATTTCTATATTTGGGCTATAAGCCATATTTGGGGCCTCGTGCCGACTTGTTTAGACCCCTTGGGGGCTTTTTACTGCTATTTCCTCATTGTTTATTGATGATTTCACTCAGTCACATTGTGCTTACTGTTTTCGAAACTCAGCCTGATTTACACTACTTTGATATTTAAAAATGATGTTTTGGGTCGAGTACCCCGTTTTACTGTTACGCCCAAGGGGCTTTTGAGAGGTTCTGACTGATTCAGGCCGAGGGCCTGATTGTGAGGATATGATACGCCACGAGGTGTCTTGATATTAGCGCTTGGTCTGAAGAAGCCCCTCCGAATTCTGTAGACACACCTAGTGAGCGCATGTACCTACTGAGTGTTGAGTGATTAGTGATTGGGAGGCATGAGTGATAGTGAGGTTGCCCGAGGGCTGATACTGAGTAGCTGTGAGGTGCTGTGTGATGTTCTGCCCAAGGGGCATTTTATGATTCATGTTTTTGCCCGAGGGGCTACTTATGATTTATTTCTGAAGTTGGTTTTAAGGCATGATGATTTCATATATCTATGTATATACTGTTGGAAAGAAAGGCTGTGCATATTGTTAATTGATGATATTGATATTTATGTGTTTTCTTGCCACTTAGAATTGATGTTTTTTCAATACTACTGAGTTGGCGTACTCACATTACTCCCTGCACCCATGTGTGCAGATTCAGGTGCAGATACCGAGCACTAGCTATCTATTCTGTGTGGAGCCGGAGTTCGGGGTATAGAGGTAGCTGTTCAGCATCCGCAAAATCTATCTATGTGTTCGGAGGTTTTGTATTATAATAGCATACCTTTTGTCATATTTTTCTTAGATGCTCATGACATGTTGACTCCGGGTTTTGGGGTTGGTTTGACTGTTTATTTTTCCTAATGGATTTAGTAAATTCTATATACTTTATGAAATGCTTGCAATTGGTTGGGATTTTGGAAATAAATTGTAGATAAGTGATTATTGGCTATCCTAGTTCCATAATAGGCGTCATCAAGGCCGATTTTTAATTTTGGGGTCGTGACAGATTCAGTATTCAGGAATTATAGCGGCATCGTCACTGGCATGTCTTCCAACCTATGGTTTCTAGGTATCGAGAAGTATAATTAAGAGAGTAAAGAAAAGTAAGAGACGACGTGATGTCTTGCTTGATGTTCCAGGATGACTAAGTAAATATTTGATGCAAGCAAGTTGAAGGAAGGTTACGAGTAGTATAAAAAGATACGTGTAGTTCGCAAGTTAAATATGGTAAGGCGACAAGGTTTTAGGAAGACATGAGCAAGGATAAAGAAAGGGCGAGTGAGAAGGTAACGAAAATAGTTCTCGGGATTAAGCCCATGAAAATAAGAGAGCAAATGGTTTCTCTAAGTTATGGAGAGCTCGGTATTGCCTGAATGAACTCAAAGGAGTCTGAGACTAGTAGAATTTAGAAGAGAAGGAATGTTGCCCTGGTAGTAGAATGAGGGTGAAACTGTGATAAATGAAGGATGACGTTTGGGCCTTCGCTTGAGTAATGATTTGAAATAAAGAGAGGGGATTTCATGAATTGTACACGATTAAAATACCCATGTAAGGTGAATCACATTGGGATGCTATGAAATACGGTTATGAAAGCATGGTATTTCCCCAGGTGGATCAGTCTAATCATTTCAGATGTTCCCCAATGAGACGTGAGCCCTAGCAGTAGTATTACATAAAAGGTCAAGTTATCAGTGGTAGATTATAATTCAATATTGAGGGGAATCAACAATGGATGGATAAAAGTTACTAAGTATGAATTGAGATTAGGCCGTCATTCTTAAGATGAACAGTAATGAGGAAGCATTATATGACATATATTTATACATATAGGATAAGTAACGAATGTAACCTGGAGTTTGGTAACATACCTCAGTAACGATAAATCAAAGTAAGAGTTACGGTATAGTATGACCTACCTAGATGCAGTAAAGTCATACGAATGAATAACTGGGTATATGATACAAGAAATAACAATAGTCATAAGTTCAACAAAGTACCGAGCGAAGAACTTCAGTACGCCTATAGATGCCCAGAGGGACATTTTATCAAAATCTGTATATGTTTAAAAAGTGAGGCCTAGAAGATTGCTAAAATATGGGGGGGGGGGGGAGGAGAGAAGAGTCGCATAGGCGCATTTACAAGGTCAGTGTCGTACATGATGCATGATAGAAGGTAGCAACAATTACGAGATTGGAAGGATTCTGATAACAAGTCATGGTGTGAGAAAAACACATAAATGGGGGAATGACGTGGCCTTTGGATTTATTCACATAATAGTTTCCTAAATGGAAAGGAAAGTACTAAAATCATTCGTAAGGGCTATCCGGTAAATAAGTGCATCAGTCAACATTCGAGGACGAAATTTCCAAAGGGGGGAATGATGCTACACCCCATGTTTTCGTATGTGAAAGTATGCTATAAGTAAATATATATAAGCTCGGAAATGAGATGTTACATCCCGCATTTTCGTACGTTAATGTTTCGTCGTAAGTTAATAGACGTAAGCTCTAGAATGCGATTATTTTGAGGTTATAAGTATTATGCAATTTCAAACAAGAGATAAGTAAATTCGTGAAGGTGAGAGAGTAAGCGAATCGAAGAAATGAGTTTTGTTGAAGTTTGACATTTTGAGATAAAATATTGTCCAAGCTATAATACCCTGTATTTATGGACTAGTGTCATACAAGGTACCACATGACCATGATAGTAAGGTATATAAAGTGTGTTAAAAGTGAGTAGT
This sequence comes from Nicotiana paniculata, assembly GCA_005239505.1. Taxonomy (NCBI): domain Eukaryota; kingdom Viridiplantae; phylum Streptophyta; class Magnoliopsida; order Solanales; family Solanaceae; genus Nicotiana; species Nicotiana paniculata. Next base: position 111,375 of record ML356296.1, read on the forward strand.
ATTTTAAGGAATTTGAGATAATTTTTAATTATGTTGGTAAATAGTTCATTATTGATTTAAATGGATATGTGTAAGAATTATTTTATCCACATGGGACCGTGACAATTAAAATAAAGTATTACTAATGTGTATGAAGGATATGGTGGTGTCACGTTTTGGGAATAAGCATGCTTGCTAAGCATTGAAGTTTATTTAGGTGGCAAGATTTAAGGATATATTCACCAACTTATCTCATTTTTGTTGAAGAAGGTTATTAAGAAGGGAAAAGATTATGGCATTTTATGGACTCCTTTTTCTTTGCAATCCTATTCAATCTCATTTTCCCCTAAATTAACATCACCTTCTTCTTCTTCTTTGCTTCTTTCATTGAACTGCAATCCCATGGCAGCCCCTATGGGTTTCAACGCCCTTCCAGCAAGTTACATGATTTGTAACACAATTATGAATTATATAATAGCAATGTGACTTGCAATTATAAGGGATCACGATATAACCTTTCTTGTGAATATCATACGGATTTTTACCTACTCTGATGTTGATGTTACATGTTTTGTCGCGTTTTACGTGTGTTGGAAGGATTTTCAAGAGAATCGGCTCAGGTATGTTAAGGGTATCCCTTCTTTCCCTTTGGCATGATCCATACGATACAAACGAAATGAGTAAATGCACAACTTTCATAAATGACTCTATTCATAGAAATACTAGAGGTGCCTATGTTCTTGATTCCCCATATGTCCTATTATTCTATCATCTGTTCATGGGTCTCAGAAAATACGTAAGTTGATACAGTTTATTTCATGATATTAATCAAAGATATAATGGTCTTATGACATTCAGAGAAATTTTATTGATGTACTTCTCATGCATTGCATTCATTTACATTGATCCATGACCAGATGTCATTATATACATGTATATATGAATAGTATATGTATGTGGGATATGTTAAAAGGTTACGGTGTTATGTACACACACCACATGATCAGCTGGTATACATTGATGATTTTTCCCACAATGGTCGAGATGATATGATGGGATTCCTTTAGAGGCTTGGTGATGTTATGTACACATATACCTATGCATGTATGATATATATACGCATACACATGGATTTTATAAATATTAATGACTCACAGAGTTATTCAGACTTACATGTTGAGTCATTTACTCCATGTTTCTCTCATATCTATTGTTTACTGATTTTCATTCCTTACATACTCGGTACATTATTTGTACTAACGCCCTTTTTAACTGAGGATGCTGCATTTCTTTCCTGCAGGTATCGATAGACATGTCAAGAGTCCTCCAATTAGGCCATCAGCTCAGCGGAAGGTGTTGATGTGCTCCATTTTCTCCGGAGTTTCTTATTTGGTCAGTATAATTAGGACATGTATTGGTTGGTATGGTGGGGCCCTGTCCCGACCTTTATGATAATTATGTACTTTTAGAGGCTTGTAGACAGATGTCATGTATAAGGATACTTGTATGACCTTGTCGGCCTATGTTTTGAGTTTACAAATGATCATGTTGGCCATATAGGCCTGTATGTCATGTGTATAAGTTTCTATATCAGGTTGGGTCGTTCTATGTCGAGTATTCTCTCATATTTATTCTAGTTATCTCATGACAGCATTTCTGGTTCATTTACCTATGATAGTATGATATGAAAGATACGTACGTTGGTACTCGATTGAGTAAGGTATCGGGTGCCCGCCGCGGTCCCTCGATTTGGGTCGTGACAATGCCCAAAGTCCAAATTCATAATACAAACCTATCGGAGCCATCAAAATACCATTCCAGGATCATTTTCACAAAAGTCAAACATCGATCAATATTTCTAACTTAAGCTTCTAAAATGAAAATCATTCTTCTAAATCAATCCCGAATCATTCAAAACTGAAATTGACCATGAACACAAGTCATAATACATAATATGAATCCACTTATGACCTTGGACCACTAAACATCTCAAAACGGCTGGTTGGGTTGTTATAAGGTCATTCCAAGTTGTATAGGCATGATCGACTAAGTTTTGAATTCGAAAAATTGGTTTAGTTCCTTAGGCATGAATTTAGGTGTGATTCGTAGTTTTTATTTTGTTTGATATGATTTTTGGTCTCGAGTAAGTTCGTGTTATGTTTCAAGATTGGTTGGTGTATTTGGACAGTGTCCTTGGGGCCTCGAGTGTATATCGAGTTGATTTCGAATTATTCTTAGACTTAGTTGCATTGCCGAAGGCATCTGATTTCTGGTGCTTTCTCACCTGCAAAGGAAGGGCTGCGGGTGCGTGACTGTAGAAGCAGTCAAGGTGGTCTCAAATATGAAGATGGGATGGAAGGGCTAGGTCCAAAGGTGCGGACTATAGAGCACAAATGCGTAGGAGCTTCTGCAGAAGCAGATCCATAGATGTAGCTTGAAGTCCGTTGAAGCGGGTGGTCGGGAGGCTAAGTCATTTCTGCATCTAGGATGGATTTTCCATATATGTGATATCACAGATTCGACACTGTAGACCGCAGATGCAATTTAGCTGGTAAGAATATTAATATCGAGGGTTTGGTCATTCTTCTTATTTTTGGAGTTGTGGAGCTTGGCCAGGGGTAATTGTTTGTAGGGCTTTTCATCACAATTGAAGGGGTAAGTGATCTTCTCTCGATTTTATTGTTAGATATTGAACAGTGATATTTGATGATTTGAGGGTCGATTTGAGGTTGGAATTGAATAAAATACATAAATTTGGACTCGTATCGGAATGGATGTAAAGAATTTGTGAGTATTGTCGAGTTTCGGGGTGCGGGCTCGAGGTTGACATTTTTTTTTAGTTAAAGGTCGAAGATTTATTATTTGGAACTGTTTTCTATGGCTTTTATTGATGATATTAAGTTATTTTGGCTAGATTTGAGCCATCCTGAGGTTGATTCACGTGGGAAAGGTTTCCTAGAGTACTTATTTAGCTTGCTTGAGGTAAGTATCTTACCTAAACATGGTCAAGGAACTAGTTGCCAAAGTTATTTGTGTTAGTTAGGTTCTATGGGTGGCGCACATGTGTGGGGTTGAACCCATGTGCGTGTACCAAGGTATTATTCATGCTCGGGGTAGTGTTTAGGCTATGGTATGCCTTGGATTGCTTGTTTAGCTTCATGTTGTAATTGTTCTTATATTTGCAACCCTGATGTGAGTTATTCGAATCGTGTTTGAGGTAAAGTAGAGGTTAATCTCCTCATTGAACCTTATAATTGTTATTTTTTTGATGGAATTGTCTGATTTTGAGCTATAATAGCACACTTTGCCCAATAATACACCTTAGCATGTCAGTTTTACGAGTCCAAGAGAAATTTGATATTCACTTATCACATACATGTACTCTTTTATATTTGTTTCCTGTGTGATATGATTTGGACATGTAGCATGTGACCACACCGTGCGATTTGTGATATTGAGCGTGGGTGTAAGGCCCCATAAATATTTTTCCTGAAACCTGAAATTTCGTGGTGCTAAGTTAGAATTTTGTGTTAGAGATTATTGAATGCGGTACAAACTTTTTGGATTGATCAGTATGCTGGGGAGTTGAAGACAAATTTTTGGAAGTTCAGGGCATTTGTGCGACCATATTTGCAACCGCAGAATTGATATGCGGACCGAAAAATAGTTGCGGAGTGAAGCAGAGAATTGAGTTGATTTTTGGACCAATTATGTGGTCCATTATGCGGTGGCATAATCGTTTCGCGAACCGTATAACCCATTGCATATCCCCCTCATAGAAATTACCGGAGGGGTGTTCTGTGGCGCATTATGCAACCACATAACAGGTTTGTGGACCGCAGACCAGTCACAGACTGAGGCAGAAAAATCCAATTCTTTAGGCCCATTTTAAGGCCCATTCTGCGGAGGACAGATGCATTATGAGGTCACATAATTGATATGCGGATCGCAGAACAATCCCGCAGTGAAGTCGAGATTTGAGTTGATTTTTGGACCAATTATGTGATCGCATAATCATTTCACGGACTCCATAATCCATCACAAATCCGCATATAGAAATTCCTAGAGGGGTATTCTGCGGCGCATTAAGTGACTGTGGAACAGGTATGCGGACCGCAGACCAGTCGCAAACTGAGGCAGAAAATTCCAGTTCCTTAGGACGATTTTGCGGCCCATTATGCGGACCGCAGATGCATTATGCAGTCGCATATGCGATCGCAGATCCGTGTCAGAGCTCCAAATTTCTAATTTTAAGACCCAATCCTATGTCGATATATCTAATTCCATACTTCACTTTGAGCCTATTTTTTGGTACTTTTAGAGTGATAAAGAGAGTCTTAGAGGGAGAAAGTGTTCTTCATCAAAATTATTTCTCAATTCTTGTTTAAACCTTGAAGATTGTCAAGAGAGTCACCTACGTCATCTTCCTAAGAGATTGAAAGTGCTAAGGTTCCGGAATTATTGTAGAATTTAGGAAAGCTCAATTGAGGTGGTTCCACACCATGCGACATCAACCAGTGTTAGTGATATACTGCTCCTAGAAGTCTTGGTGAGCCCCATTTCATTTCGGGGTCATACATCTTTTGTTCCTATATATTGTACTTGAGGTATAGCCAGGGCCTTGTTGCCCTCACTTTTGTAATACTCTTTTGTTCATATTTAGAGGCTCCATAGACACTATGTGGGTTGTATATGCGTATTAGAAGGGTCAACGGATTATGTTGTGTTTTATACTCTTGTTCCACTCAATCATGTATATGTGGGTACTTGGAACTTATCAATGATGTAAAAAATTAAATGACTTAGTATTGTATATAAGATCTTCTTATTATCTAATTAATGAAAGCATTCCCTCTCTTGATCATAAGTGAGTCGGGTAGGAATGTCTAACAGGCTTGCTCAGTCGGGTTTACTCGGTTGATCACCGATCGTGCTCCTTGATTTTTGGGCGTGACAGTGGGTGCCACAAACCATTTTCCAGCATAGGCCGTGATAGCGCCCAACGCCACGGTAGGCAAGCCAATAATGAACCATCAACTTAATTATCAATTTTTTAACTTTCGAAATCATGAGTTTCGTTGAGTAAATGAAATTAAGTGCATAAACCATTGAGACATAATTACGTTCAAACTAAGCCATAAAGTATTAATGAAACATGAAGTGAAATGGTGAATATATCAGGTAAAACCATAATCATCTACTAGAAACTCAAAAATCTCAATGTCACAAGTGCACGAGCAATCTAGTAGAATATATACAAACCACTATAGCTATTGTTTGAAACAAAATAGACAGAACTGATAAATATAAGAATAAGGAGGCTCCGGGTGGTGCTTATCGGTGCATGGAGATCCTCTCACTACTAAACCTATCGATAGTGCATATGCGCGCCTATATGACCGCCTGAAGTACCTAGCTTAGTACTTGCACCATTAGTGCAAAAGTATAGTATGAGTACGTAAACCAATACGGATCCAGTAAGTATCTAGTCTAACTTTTAACAAGTAGTGACGAGGCAACATCGACACTTACTAGTGGTCCAATAAATAAAGTGCATGAAAAATAGGCAGGCATGAAACTCAATAAGTAGTGATGAAGTAAGTAATTGTAACTAACATAATCCCTTGACATAATAATAATATGAGATCCTCAAATACCATGTGCTATCTCAAACAGATGCGGAACATTAAATAAATGTCAAGTATCAAGTCAAGAAGGAAAGCTTATATATATTCTGACTCCTAGCGATTTTACGCATGAATTATGCAGAGGTCGTACGACTCGATCCCTAACAATAGTGTACACTGCCGAGGTCGTGTGGCCCGATCCATGAATGTATCTCAAACATACTATTGAGGTCGTACAACCCGATCCATAATACTATTTCATAGCACTGTTGAGGCATACAACCCGGTCCACAGAAATAGAGGAACCTTCCGAACTACATGTCACTTAAATACAACACAAGGATAGGAGCATAAAGAAAGGATGATTTTTAACGACAATAAAGTATCCACAAAACTCAATGTAAAGTGTCTCGGCCAAACATAATCTCTAATCCAATCTCAATAATAAATTTCAGTAATTAAACTAAAAAGCTTAGTTCAAGTAATACAAAGTTTAAATGGTAATGTCCTAAGTAAAATCGGACAAAAAAATGATTTTAGCTACCTCGTCACCTCGTATGTACATAGCACCAATAACAAATAGCACACGACAATTAGAATACCTACGGGGATAATTTTCGTGTTACAAGATTAGGCAAGGAATTTACCTCACTTAAAATCCCTCTACTCGGCTCTTAAATCTCAATAGTCGACTCAAAACAATGACGAGCAACCTAAAACTATTCAAATGATGACTAAATCAATCAATATATGTTTAAAAGGTAATAATTCAACTATTAGAGTAATTTCTCAACCCAACTCGGAAGGTCCATAAAGGTCAACCTTGGGTCCACGTGCTCGTATTCTAGAAATTTTCAAAGATAAATGTTACCCAAGGCCTTACGAACTCAAATTATACCCAACTCCATAATAAATTTCATGGTCAAATTCTACTTTTACTAAACCCTATGGTTTTCAAAAAAATCACAGAATTCTACTAATTTCTATATTAAAATCTACCCATAATCTATGTATTTAACTTATATTAGATAGAAATAATCAACTTATAGTGCTTGATGAAAATTTCCCTCTCAGATGCTCCAAAATCGGCCAAGCCAAGTGAGTAATGGGAAAAATGAGCCCAAGTCCCATTATTAAATGATGTTCTGCCTAGGAGATCCTTCTTCACGATCGTGGAAGTCTCCAAAATACCTCATCGAACGGGACTAGGACTCTATGAGTACGATGCCTAACCTAGCCAACCCTTTGCGTACACAGACGACCCTTTGCGAATGTGAAGGCCAAAGGCCTGCCATCCTCTCAGCTAGCCTTCCGCTACGTGAACATGACTCTCGGTTCGCAAACGCGTAGGCGATTAAACCTAACGCTTCGCAAATGCAACACCTAGACTGCGAACGCAAAGCACAAAATGCCCCAACCAAAAATTCTTCATCACGAACGGGAGACATCATTTGTGTTCGAAGAACATAACCACATATAGAAAAGCTACCAATTATAACATTACTCCAGGTGGTCCGAAACTCACCCAGGACCCCTTCTAATTATACGAACATCTCTATAAACATAATTCCAACCTACTCAAAGTCTCGGAATAATGCCAAATTTTATGTACAGGTCACAAATTACTATACGAGCCTATTATAAGGATCAAAACCCCAAACAGACATCGATAATGCCAAAGTCCACTTCGAATTAGACTTAGAAAACTCTAAAACTTTCAAGAAGCCAACTTTCAAAAATAAGTGTCGAAATGATCCTGGTCCATCTGAAACTCGATGCAAACACACGCCCAACTCCAAAATCATAATGCAAACCTATTGGAACCCTCAAATATCAATTCCGAGGTCGTATTCTAAAAGTGGTGACTCAAGTCAAACATGGCCAACTTAGTCCACTATTATGAGCTAAGTGTTTTGAGTTCAACTCGAACCCTTCCTACGCCAAACCAACTGCCCCTACAAGTCATAAAATAGGAAAAACATGTACATGAAGCCTTAAATAGGGGAATAGGGATCTATAAATAAAAATGAATTGTCAGGTCGTTATATTCTCTACCTCTTAAATAAATGTTCGTCCTCGAATGGGTTTAGAATCATACATTAAGTGCCGAATAAATGTGGGTATCTTCTCCGCATTTCTTACCCGGTCTCCCAAGTCACCTCCTCGACTAGTTTATCCCTCCACTGGACCTTCACTACTAGAATCTTCTTTGAACTCAACTTGCGGACCTTCTTATCAAAAATGGAAACTGGCTCCTTCTCGTAATCCAAGCTCTCATCTAGCTGAAGTGTACTGCAGTCCAACACATGAAACCTGTCGGCATGGTACCTCCTGAGCATAGACACATGCATTACCGGATGAACTCCCAATATACTAGGAGGCAAAGAAAGCTTGTATCAACCTCTCAAAATCTCTCCAATACCTCGAACGGAGCGATGAACCTCGGACTCAGCTTGCCCCCCTTTCCGAATCTAATGATACTCTTCATCGATGAGACTTTTAATAGAACCTTCTCGCCCACCATAAATGATAAATCACACACTTTCTAATCCGCGTAATTCTTCTACCTAGACTGAGCAATGCGAAGAACGCTGTTGAATCAACTTTACCATATAACCTAGCATCGCCGTGCTCAAACAAATTAATGGGGGAATGACATCGTCGACCATACAAGGCCTTAAATGGATCCACCTCGATTCTGGACTGATAACAATTATTATAAGAAAACTCGGTCAACGATAAGAATCGATTCCACTACCCTCCGAAGTCAATCACACAATCTCTGAGTATATCCTCTAAAATATGAATTGTTCACTCCTACTGCTTGTCAGTCTATGAATGAAAGGTCGTGCTGAGCTCTACCCGGCTACCCAATTTACCCTGTATTGCTCTTCAGTAATGCAAAGTGAACTGAGTGCATCTATCTAATATAATAGAAATAGGCACGCCATGCAACTGGATATTTTTCTAAATATAAATTTGGGCCAACATCTCTGAAGTGCATGTCATCATCACCGGAATAATGTGTGTACATTTGGTTAGTCTATCGACAATGACCCAAATGACATCAAATTTACTCAATGTCCACGGAAAACCAACCACGAAGTACATAGTGATGTGTTCCCATTTCCACTCCAGTATAATAATCTATTGAAATAAGACACCTAGCCTCTGGTACTTGTACTTAACCTGCTGGAAATTCAAACACCTCGCCACATACTCAACTATTTCCTTTTTCAACGATCACCACCACTAATGTTTCCTCAGATCACGACACATCTTCATGGCATTTAGATTAATGGAATAACGCTAACTGTGCGCCTCCTTTAGAATTGTCTCCCTCAATCCACGAACATTAGGGACACATTAGCGACCCTAGAGTCTCAAAACACAATCATCTTCGATAGCAACATCCTTGGAATCACCTCATAGCACTGTCTCTGTGAGGACCAACATGTGCAGATAATGATACTGATGAACCTTGATCCACTTGAATATAAAAGACTGAACCACAACACATGTAAGAACTCGACTGGGATCTAAAATATCCAAACTCACAAGTCGGTTAACTAATGTCTGGATAGCTAAAGCCAATGGTCTTTCCTCTAATTAAATGAATTCCAAACTACCCATACTCTTGGCCTTTCTGATCAAGGCATCCGCGACCACATTCGTCTTTCCCAGATGATAGAGGATGGTAATATTATAATCCTTCATTAAGTCAAGCCACCTACGTTGCCTCAAATTAAGATCCCTCTGCATAAAGAAATGCTGCAAACTACGGTGATCAGTGTAGACCTCACACGACACTTCATAAAGATAAAGCCTCCTAATCTCGAGAGCATGAACAATCACAACCAACTCCAAATCATGCGTAGGGAGTTTCTTCTTGTGGGCCTTCAACTGACGTGAAGCATATGCAATAACTCGCCTATCCTATATCAACACACAACCTAAACCAATGTGTGAAGCGTTGAAATACACTATATACATCCCAAAACCGGAGGGCAAAACCAGCATCCGTGCTGTAGTAAATACAGTCTTGAGCTTTTGAAAGCTCGACTCAAATTCATTGAACCATCTGAATTGGGAACCCTTCTGGGTCAATCTAGTCAAAGGAGCTGCAATAGACAAGAAGAACTCCACAACCGACGATAATAACCTGCTAGTCCCAAGAAATTCCTGATCTCGGTCACTGTGGTAGAACGTGGCAAACTTTGAACTGCCTTGATCTTCATGGGGTCCACCTTAATACCCTCATTTGATACAACATGACCCAATAAATCCACCGAATCTAACACCAGAACTTGCACTAACAGAACATAGCACATAGCGTTTGTTCCCACAAGGTCAAAAACACTATCCTCAAATGTTGATTGCAATCCTTCATAAGTGAGTAGATCAATATGTCATAATGACAAATGATTCAAGATATTTCTTGAACACCCGATTCATTAAATCCATAAATGCTACCGGGTCATTAGTCGCTGAAGGACATGACCAGAAACTATAGAGTCCATATCTAATTCAGAAAGCTGTCTTCGGTATATTCGAAGCAGGAATCCTCAGTTGATGATACCCATATCTCAAGTCGAACTTCGAGAATACTCTAGCACCCTGTATCTGATCAAACAAATCATTAATGCACCGCAATGGGTACTTATTCTTTATAGTGAATTTGTTCAAATGGTGGTAATTGATGCACAACCGCATACTCAATCATTCTTATTGACAAATAATATCGATGCACCCCTAGGTGACACACTTGTCTTGATGAACCCCTTCTAAAGTTTCTCCTTCAACTCTTTCAACTCCACTAGAGCCATACGATAAGGCGTAATAGATATAGGCGGGGTGCCTGATGACAAATAAATGTCGAAATAAATATCACAATCTAGTGGCATGCCTAGTATATTAGTAGAAAATACATCAGAGAAATCCCGCACCACGTGCACTAAATCTATCGTGGGAGTCTCCATTGCAGTAGCTCAAACAAAGGCCAGGCGCGAAATAACCCTTTTCGGCCATATGCTGAGCCTTCAAGAAAGAGACAACCCGACTGGATGTACTAGTAGATGAGCCCCTCCAAACAAACCTAGGTATCTCTAGAATCGCCAACACACCAATTTTGTTATGGCAATCAAGAATAACATGGTATACAAAAAACCAGTCCATGCCTATGATAACCTCGAAGTTGGTCATATCGAGTAATAGAAGATCATATATGCTCTCGTAACCACATAAAGTCACTATACAGGTCTGGTAAACCCAATCCATAATGACATAATCACCCACGGGAATGGACACATATACAATAACAACATAGGACTCACAAGATACATCCATCTAAGGAGAAATTAGAGAAGAGACATAAGAATAAGTAGACCCTGGATCGAATAGTACCCTAGCATCCCTATTGCAAATATAAATAGTACACGTGATCACGGCGTCTAAAGCTACTGCATCTGTTCTGGATGGGAACGCATAGATCCTAGCCGGATCACCACCCGACTATCCTCCACTCTAGGGCGACCCTTACCCACCTTCCCTCTACCATTGACCAGCCGGACGGGTGGTGTGGCAACTGGTGCGGTAACCATAGGCTGATGGTCGTACTGTACTTCCTTGCCCCGAAGCCTAGGAGAAACGCTCCTCACATGACCAAGCTCCCCGCACTGGAACCAACCTCTCAGTGTGGAAAACTGTTGACTCTAGGTCTGACCTTGATGACCTAAATACCAACTAGAGAAACCCTGAATAGCCGGTGGATGGTAGGTGCTCTCTGCTAGGTTGGGCCCTCATGAACTGACCTCTACCCCTAGACGGGATGCTACTGAATCCACTAGAATGTTGAGGCCACTTATCCCACGATGTAAACTCTTGTCCCTGATTGCGTAACCGCTCGATCCTCTGAGCTATCCCCACAAACTGATTCTAAGGAGCCCTCATCTTTGCCTCAATGTCCATTGAATCCAAGATCCCATAGTGCAAAGACCGCAATAAGCCTCTGCACTCTCTCTGTATCTATGGCAGTATGATAGCTGCATGATTAGACAACTTAGTGAATCTCGCCTCATAGTCGGTCATGGAAATCCCGGTGTAGTCATAAAGTCTGGCGGGGCCGGATGAGATGCAGGAACCTCATCCTTCTCCTCAATGACATGATCCTCCACTTGATCCACTGGTGAGGTACTACAAGAGCAACTCTAGCACGCCCTCGTCCTCTAGCAGGAGTTGTAGCCATCCCTCGACCTCTGCCTCTACCTATGATGTCAATGGGAGAAACCCCTTTGCCGCACGGTACTGCCGTTGGACATGTTCTCACCATCTGTGAGGGAATAAGAGAAAGATACTTAACACACCATGAACTGCACGATAGGATATGAAGAAAAATAAGTTTCCTAACACCCTATATCCTTTGGAAGATAAGTACGGACATCTCCGCACCAATCTGCAAGCCTCTACTAGATATGCACATGTTCCATGTCCTGCACTTCATTGCCCCTATCAAACTCACAAAAACTGTTAGAAAACTCATAATAAGGGCTCAAAGAAGGATGAAAAGAATTAAGACAACCATCTCAATGGCCATCTTGACCACCACACATATTACAAATATTCCACTCAAACGATTGATATTGTGTGCACAACTCGCCCCCATGAACATTCTGACAATTTTTCCACCAGTGGGGTCCTCCACAACATGGACAAGGGTAATCAAAATAAATATAACAATCATTCAAATAATATTCATTCCAAAATACCATGTTAAAATGAATAAAAAAAATACTAACTAAACTAAAACCAAAAAAAATGAAAACTAAAAAATGTCTAATCTAGAAAAATAGCTAATTTCTAAGTCCCCGGCAACGACGCCAAAAACTAGTTGCGGCCAAACGCACACGCAAGTATGATCGGTCGTCAAATAATAAAGTGACTAAAAGCCGGATGTCGAACCCACGAGGACTTGTGATTAACTATTAACTAAATTAAACTATCCTAACTATCTAAACAAGAATTAAAACTAGAAGTGTTTGATTCTAATCTAATTAAAATAAAGAAAATAAATAATGAACTTTAAACAGAGGAGGAGCAGATTTTTTATGTTATCAATGTGATGAAAACGATCTAGGGTCATGGGATATCTAACATTCCTATTGTATTCGTCAATTGAATTGCATAACTAATTTATCTGATTTATTGGTTGTGGTTAATATTGCTCATAAGAATCTCTCGATTTGTTACTATCCTATTCAAGCTAACCTAACGCCTATATGTCTATGGAGTTAGAATCAACAAAAATGCATTTATAATTCCTGTACATCAACCAAGCAAGGCATTTAGGTATATGTCTATCCTAACCGCGAATCCATTCCCCGCTGCCCAGATTCAAGAACTTTCTCTACTCAATATTATATGCAATCTAGAATTCCCACTTTGGAGTTCAATTCCAGATTCATAGATAATATTGAATTAGTGATCAAGCAATCAAATAATTAAGCGCAAGATTAAATGAACAAATCAATATCATAAATCAAGAAAGCAAAATCAATATCCGAATAACAATAGTCATGGAAGAACCACAACCCTAGAACGTGAAGTTTAGCTCCACATAGACGTGGTATCCAATCAACATTCATACAAATACGCATAAAAATTACAAAGTTTGATGGAAGAAATACGAAACCCGGCCTCCACAGTGGATCTGTGCTCCCTTCATCAAAAGTTACTCTAAAAACGTTCTTTTTCTCCAAAATAGGTTTAGGTTGGCTTTTATAAGAGTTGGTGGCATCTTGGGGTCAACATAACCGAGTCCCGGTCGAAATAGGACATGTTCGCGTTTTGAGCGTCCACGGCAACATGGGGCCCTAGCCCTGGCCCTCAACTTTTCAACATTCTATTTTGTGCGCCATAGGTAGCGCCCCCTCAAATGTGAACTTTTGCCTTTTCTTCCCATTTTCGCTCTAATTCGCACTTTCGTCCCAACTTGCATGTCAATGATTCCTACACATAGAAATACCACAAATTAGTACAGATCACTATACATAAAACAAATTGCATACTTTAAGTCGAATATCAGCCGTGATGGCACCCAATGCACAATTAGGCAAGCCAATGGTGAACTATCAACTTAATTATCCATTTATATGCTTTTGAAATCGTGGGTTTCATTGAGTAAATAAAATTAAGTGTAGAAACCATAGAGACATAATTGCATTCTTACTAAGTCATAAATATTAATGAAACATGAAGCAAAATGATGATAATATCTGGTACAACCGTAATCATCTACTAAAACATCCAAAACTTGGTGTTACAAGTACCCAAAAAATCTAGTAGAATATATACAAACCGCTATAGCTATTGTTTGAAACAAACTGGACATAAATGATAAATATAAGAAGGAGGCTCTGGTTGCTGCAGATTGAAGCATGGAGAGCAGCACACCACAAAGCCTCCGTATAGTGTGTATTCACGCCCGTATGACGACCTAAAGTACCTGCTTCAGTAGCTGCACAATTAGTGCATAAGTTTATTATGAGTACATAAATCAACGCGTACCCAATAAGTATCTAGTCTAACCTCAAAGAAGTAGCGACGAGGGATTGACATCAACACTTACAAGTGATCCAATAAAAAAAGTGCATGAAAAATAGGCACATATGAAACACAATAAATAGCGATGAAGTATGTAATTATATCTAACATGATCCTTTAACATAATAACAATATGAGATCCTCAAATACCATGTGTTATCTCAAACATATAAGGAACATCAAGTAAATGTCAAGTCTCAATCCAAGAAGGAAATATCATGTATATTCTGACTCCTAGTGATTTTACACACGAATTATGCCGAGGTCATACGACCCGATCCTTAATAATAGTGTACATTTCCAAGGCCATACGGCCAAATCCTTGGATGCATCTCAAATATACATACGAGATCGTGTGGAACGATCCAAAATGTTATTCCACAGCACTGTCGAGGCATACGGTCCAATCCACATGAATAGAAGAACTTCCCGAACTACATGACACATTAATACAACACAAGGATAGGAACACAAAGAAAACCTAATTTTTAGCCAACAATCAAGTATCACGCCAAAATCTCAAGGTAAAGAGGCTCAGGCCTAACATAATCCCTAATCCAATCTCAGTTATCAATTTATGTAATTAAAATAACAAGTTTAGTTCAAGTAATACAAATATTACATGGTAAAATCCTAAGTCTATGATCACGCTCAACTATGTTAATAAAAGACTAAACAGGCGTTGCAAATATAATCCGGGGTATTATGCCCAGAGGCGATCCCATAGGGAATTTACGTATCAATCAAGTCGTTAGAATACACAACTTTTAATCAATCAATTCTCTCAATACTTTTTAGTATAAATTGGTGATGTTTTACTAAGTCTACTGACAATAATAATAACTAACAATTACTAACAATGTGTTGTAAACAATTATGATAAAGGTCTAAGGTTATGGTTTTCCCCGTTGCTGAACTTACTTCTCGGATACTTCTTACAGTTTGATTAGTTGTCTCTATCAGTCATGAACACTCTATCTACCATAAATCTCTCTAAAGTAATTATGATAATTTACTAGATGCACTCTCTCAAGTTACGCTAGCTAGATTGCATTACAGTTCACTTTAGATTGCACCCGAGGTATCTTTATCTCTAATCCAACCTCTAAACCCTCGGTTATGACTTTCGTCTATACTCCGGGAGTGATTTTGTTCAAACAACTACCTAAATATGCAATCTCTCTCAAGTAGATACATAATAAATAGGAACAGCTAATTGAGGGCCCTTCAATCAACTAAAACAAGAATGTAGTTGAACAAATACAGATTAATCAACCAATTAAAACTATATTAATATCACAATAAATTTATCCCCCAACGGGTTCCACCAAAACCCTAGATTAGGAAAGTTAGCTAATCATATTCATATATATCAAATCTAAAATAACTTGCATAATTGAATTACAGAATAATGAACTAAGGAGATAAAATCCAATGTTTTTGCTTTGCTGAGTAGTAATCCACAGGTTTTTCTTCACTTTGATGATTTCCTCTCTTCGAATCCCCTTCAAGTTGTGTTTTGTGGTCTATTTATATGTTTAGGACAAACCCTAAACATGTAGGAGACTTTTATTCAAACCGGGAAACACTTAAACTCTTCAAAACTCGAATTTAGCCGGAACATGGGCCTGGCGTTTGGGACCTGGCGCCTGGCTAACGCCAGGCTAAGGCAGGCGTTTCAGCTCTAACGCCTGGCTAACGCCAGGCAGGGTCAGGCATTTCAACTCTAACACCTGGCTAACGCCGACAGGGTCAGGCGTTTGAGCTCTGGCGCCCGGCTATAGCCCGGTGCACTCCTCCTTGCCTCTTGAGCTTATTTTTGACGTATTTGCATCCATTTAGCTCGGTTTCCATCTCCAATTCACCTACATATGAAATAGACTCCATTATGCACATAAAGAGTGTATTTTTATCATTAACGCACATAAAATGTAAGGTATATAACATATTAAACCATTAAATCTAGCCACGCATCAATACCACCACACTTAAACATTTGCTCGTCCTCGAGCAATCAAACAATACTCATGCACACAACTTATTAAGAAAATCCCTTAACATGTTATACCAAGAATTTTTAAAAC